>JXCR01145724.1:0-10408 GCA_002079205.1 Phalaenopsis hybrid cultivar
ATGGCTAGACCTTAGGCTACTAAAGATGAAAAACTAAACCTCAACCAAAAATGAGGTCAACAGAAGTTATTCAAAATAGTTTCACCCCATGACACTAAATCCCAACAGAAGAGTTTAGAGTAGAGGGATTTGGTGATACTTTGATTTGTATAAACCTACTAGATTATTATATCAGGTCTACCCTTGTCAAATTGTAACTTGGAGACATGAGTAATTAAGGATTCCTGATGTATGGTAGACAATATAGAGAGGGACCAATGATTGCCCTCCCAACTGTCCGCCACCTTGAGTTGTGTATTAGGGAAATTGGAAGCAAGACTAAGCTACTCCTCAGGGAACTACTGGTCCAACCAAAAACTCAACTCCCCATTCCCAAGGTCCCATATGAATAGTTTTTTGGCAATATTTATGATTTTGAGCATGCTAACCCACATTTTGGAGTCCCCAAATTTGCTGATAATAAGAGAAGAGTATTGATCTTTGTAATAGTTTCCCAGCATAAATTTTTCCCACAAGGAAGATTGATCCCTAAACTTGATCCAAAATTTACACAAATTGACTTTTAGGAGCTATTGAAGTCCTTTAAAACAAATATCTCCAGCCATAGTAGGTTTTGATGCCTTTTGCCATGAAGCCCAGTGTGATTGTTGTCTTTATCCATACAACAAAAATCTATTAAAAGCCCTCTCCAATTGTAGTTATGTCCTCTTCTTAGGAATAGTCATCTGTAGGATATAAGAAGGAAAAGAGGTAAGAATACTTTTTATCAAAGTAACTCTACCGTAATTAGATAGAAAGGAATGTGTTCAGCGGGAAAGGAAGGAAGTGATTTTATTCAAGACCTCATCAAATTGGACTTGCTTAGTTCTGCCAGCAATGAGAAGGACACAAGAGTATTTGATAGAGAGGTAAGAGCAATAAAACCTAGTATAATAAAAAAATCCACTGCTTAAAATTAAGAGAAGCACATTTGTGGAAGATCAGTTGACATTTGTCAGGGTTGAAAAACATCCCTGAGTGAGACTACAACATATTGAGGCATTTAAATACTTTTTAAACAACAGACTTGTGGGTACTAGAGAACACAATAATATCATCAACAAAAATAAGGTGAGAAATGGCCATTTTAGATCTATGATGATACCTAGTGTCGTTATGGGACAGGATGTTTAGGTTGAGAAATCTAGACAAATAGTGAATGGCCAAAATAAAGATAGTAGGTGAGAGGTGATCCCCGTATTTCAGTCCTCTAGTTCCAATAAGTGACCCTTTTGTTTATCCATTAATGAGAATAGAGTGAGCATTGTTTGATAACCATCTATGGATGAGAGAACAAAAGTCTATAGAAAATTCTTTTGCTGAAAGTATATCGAGTATGAATTCCCAACTTATGGTATCATAAGCCTTTCTGAGATCTAGTTTGTAGATCAGATTGCCCCCTCCTACAAGGCTTTTCCAGATCCATCACTAGCTCCTATGCAAGAGGTACATCATGAGTTATAGATCTCCTCTTGACAAAGGTAGTTTGATTAGGATTAATCAGATTATCCAGATGTGGCTGCAATCTTTTAACTATGATTTTGCTGATAACATTTCTAATAACAGACGTGAGGCAAATATGCCTAAAGTGATCCAAGTGTTTCTAGACATCAGATTTAGGAGTTAGTATGAACCTAGACTCTGATGTACTTAGGGAGCTTATCGCCTTGGAAGAAACTCTTAATAGTGGTTGTAACATCCACCTTGATAATGTCCCATGATTTTATATAGAAGTCTGCAGTGAAACCATTAGGCCCAACTATTTTGGAACTATCAATAGAGTTTAGGGCCATCCAAATCTTCTGCTCAGTGGGAGGCTCAATAAACATGAGGTTTCTAGTGTAAGATATGTCTTCACTGAAATAACTCTTATCAATAGGTGGCATCTGATCAAAATCATGTTTTAGTAGTTGATTATAGTATGATACTGCATCATTTGTAATAGAAACATTATCATTAAGCCAGATCCCCTCAGCAAATTGAATAGAATGGATAGTGTTTCACTTCCTTCTGTATTTAATAAAAGCATGATAAAATTTAGTATTCCTGTCTCCTTCAGTGAAAATATTAATAGAAGCCTTATGCTTTAGGAACAATTCCTAGTACTCAGTGGCTGTGAGAAGGTTATTTTGTGTAGTTAATAGAGACTTTTCCTCAGCAATTCCATTCTATACATTAAGTTCTAGCTGCTCCACCTCTTCTTTAGCAGTGCTGACAACAGCTATAACATTGCCAAATGATACTCAGCCCCACTTCCTAAGGGCTTTGCCAATCTTGATCTATAGAATGCTAAGTTTAACCAGAGGTTCAAGGTGTATAACACCACCCCAATTAGTGGAGACAGTGTTCAAAAAAGAGTTGTGGGTGGACTGCAGATATCTGAAAGGAGGAGGCTGCCAAGAGTTATAAGAAGAGTTAATAGAGACCAGTAAAGGTCTATGGTCTGAGCGAGCAAGGCTCAGATGAGTTACATAGGTAAGAAGAAATTGAGAGTAACATCAATCTTTCACCAAAATTCTGCCCAATCCTTCTCAGAGATGTCCCCTCTTCCAGGTGAAAGTGAGTCCCTTAAAACCCAGATCAAATAGTCCTGCCAATTGGATGTTATCACTTAAATGTGTCATTTTGGAGAGATTAGGAGCCTTGCCCTCAGCTTTTTCAGTAGAAGAAGATATGCAATTGAAGCCCCCCCTAACCATGAGGATTGCATATGTTTTCTGATGTGATGAAGGCAGTCCCCAAGTTCTCTTTTGTTCACTTTTTTGTACCCAGCATAAATAAAAGAAGCATGTCCAACATGGCCATTGATCATAAAAGAGATATGCACAAATTGTTGGTGGTCCACCAAAATTGTCAAAGTGATTTTGTTTCTACAAAACATCCAATTATTATTATTATTGTTAGCATAATGAGTAAAACCAATGAACTTATGGATAAGTCTTTGAGGATACTTTTGAACCATAGGTTCAAGAATAACAATGCACCAAAGCTGATATTTTTTGTTTAGATGTAGAATTATTTTGAGGGAGAGGGGATGAGTAATTCCCCTAATATTCCAATATATAAAATTAATCATTTTGTGGAGAGGAGTGAAGTAAAGGTTGTGATCTGGATCTAGTTCTTCCTCTAGTGACCTTGTGGAGAGAACTAGCCATCACATTAGTTCCACCTCCATACACCAAAGGGTAGAGCCCTTTTTGGAGTTTTTGCAGTTCAGTGACTTTTTTCTTCTTCTTCTTTTCTGTGTGGATATGCCAGTCCTCTTCAATGTTCTTCTACATTTTTGCTATAGTGTCACTTATAGGAATTGTTGGAAGGATGATTGGAGTATTGGAAGGGCAGACCACTTCCACACACCCACCAGAAAGCACAGGATCAGTAGAAGGTGGGGCGACTAAAAACTCCTCAAATACTTCATCAAATATGGAGCTGAAGATGGGGCAGTAGATGAAGTAGTAGTATTCTTAGCAGGATCTCAGGAGGGTCTTGTACAATAGGAAGTTCATCTGCATTAGGATTGACAATCTTCACAGCTTTGAAAGACTCCTTCTAAGAAGTATTATAATTCCATTTAGAAGGGGGCTGAAGCCTATAACATTTGTCCAATATATGCCCAAAAATTTTTCAATGTTGACAATAGAAAGGCTTTTGATCCAACATCACTTCCTACCAGAATCCATCTTGTTCAGTCCCACTGCAAACTCATTTCAGCTCAGGGAGGGTGGTATCTCTCCCAATGAGGAATCTAGCATTTGCAGGCCTAGCTTTACTATAAGTGGGAGTGTCCACCTTAAGTGGTGTTTCCAGAGCTCTACCAATGCTCAATAAAGCATTAATATTAAAGAACTAGAGAGGGAGTTTAGGCAGTTTAAACCGAAGAGGCACCACAGGTGGGTCTTTGCTAGGATTAAATTCTGGAGTACATTTAAGGATTTTCATAAAGGTTCCTGCTATCATAGGGGATCGCTTAGTAACTATCCTAGCGTAATCTTAATCTACAGTGAGCTAGCGTAATCTTAATCTACAGTGAGCTAGATTAATAGATGCCTCCCATCCAATAATCCTACCTTCCAAGCCCCAATGAATTTAAGTAATTCAAAGTAGTTTCTAACTAGCTCCGCTTTTGGATGTCTCAAAAGGAACTTTCTAACCAGAGTAAACAACACCTCTTCATTTAAGGATTTCATATCATGTTCAGAAAATCAAATGGTAGGTTCATCATCTTGCACACCTAAAGGGTGGATACAAGGACAAGTCCCCTTACCAGTACCTACATCATGTAAAGACTGAGGGAAGACAAAATTTTAAGGGTCTTCTAGATGTCATGAGCTTCACCAACAACTCCAGTATATGTAGCTTTAGTCTGTTGTGCATTTGTTTCCACTTTAATAGGGAAAACAATAGATAAGGAACAAACCTTAAGGTAGCTTCGAGCAACCTTAAATGGAACAGTAACAAAATTCAAATATCTTCAGAACCCGGGAAGGTTCAAAACCAGAAACTAGGTTCTAATAGAGACCCCTTAAGAAAAGTATACCACAAATCACAGTAGCTTCAACACCATGCATCGCCAGCCAACACCATGGGATCAATCTTGGAACAATTCCTTTCATCAGTGTTTGGTTTATATGGACTGTTAGAAAAAAAATTAAACATGAAGACACTAATGAGGCTACTGGAAAGTTTGTGGCAAACTGCAATACTTACAAAAGGAAGCTGATTCACTGGAAAAACATTCCCAATATCTTGAAGATCAGCAAAAGCAAGGAGCAACACTGCAGCAGGGTGATTAAGGTTTATTTGTAGAAAACTCCATATCCTTTCTTAAAAGTCAACACAGATGAAAGTTTCTCAACAAAAAAAGCTAGCATTGGGGGAGTATTTAGAGATCACAAAGGTAGATGCAGGATGTTCTTCAAATCACCAATTACTGTGGAAGATGCTAATAAAGCTGAAACTGTTGCACTATATTGAGCCATTAAGATTTTTTCTATCAACAGGTGGACACCACTTCAAGCTGAGGTGGACTCTTCATAGCTTGTTGATTATATGACAGGTAAAGCCTCCCCCCATGGCACATACAATAATGGATTACAAAGATGCAACACCTCACTAAGGAGATAAGAGTTACTTACTGCTTTAATTACAGAGAGGGCAATAGACCAGCAAACTACCTTGCCACAGATGGTGCAGACTCCCAATTGGTGGCTGTGTCTACTAACCCATCCCAAATTCTTGCTGACCTGTTAAAGGGAGCATGTTTCACATACCTTACCTCAAAATTGTAGGCAACTAAGTTTTTTTATCAGGAGATTTTCTATTTGGGCTCCTCTTTGGAACTATTTTTTCCTTGTTGGACATTACTGTAATTTTGAGCAGGCTTTCTTTTTACTCTCCTTTCTCTTATCCCACTTATGTACCCCCTCTATAATGCTGTAATGAACTTTTAGTGATTAAACATCGAGAGAGACACAAGAAGCTCCTTTTGCTAATATATATATCTATATATATCTATATATATATATCTTTAAGTAAGGAGCCAAGATCCAAATCATTAAAATTAAGGTAAACCTGTTACAAAGAGAAAGGAAAAGAAAGAGAGCCTATAAAAGGAGGCAACCTCTCAAAACAACAAAAAAGGAGCTATCTAATATAAGGAAGAGGTAACAAATCACTGGATAAGAGGAAATCCAGTGGGGGAGGGATCCTTCTGCTCACCATAGATTCTTCAGTATAGAGACCCCTTCTAGCTAGCCAATTGGAGGGTTTATTGCCTTCTCTATGAATATGGGAGAACTTTATGGTGTAGTTCTTCAGCAATTGATGAATCCGAGAAATCCAGCTTATTAAGTTCCTAGGGGTGTTATAGGAGCTTTTGATAATGTTAATAAGCATCAAAGAGTCAGAGTCAACCCATAGCTGGTTGAAGTTGCAAGATCTAGCTAAGATAAGGGCCCAAAAAAAAGCCTGACATTCAGCTTCAAGTGGATCCAAAGCATTAACAGGAGATTGGAAGTACAAGATGCACCTCCCCTTATGATTCCTGAAGACACCACCAATACCAGCAGACTGAGATTTGTAGCTACCATCAGTGTTAACTTTTATCCATCCATACTTTGGTAGAGACCAGCAAATTTTCAAAACTTTGGTAATGGGAGGATTAGAAGATGGGCTCAGCTCCAACACAACTACAAAACCTTTAAATTTAATCAGTTTTTGTATAAAGGCAATACAGTCTAGACCTACCTTAATTGGCTCAATAGGAGAGGTTTCATACTTCAAATGGTTTCTAGCCATCCAAACATACCTCCCATTGTAGATTCATAGTTGGGACTTTCAATTTTCCAGTCACAATAGACCAATCTTCTTGCATCCAGGGGCAGGCAAAAAATAGATGGACAATTGTTTCCTCCTCAGTAAGACAAAAAAAAAAAACATCTAGAGGGACCCCTTAGGCCTTTCAATTTCAATATATCATCAGTGAGAATCAATTTTAAGAAAAGTATCCATATAAAAAATGACATGGAGGGAGTGAGAAATTTATTCCAAATTGTTTGACCCCAATCCACCACCTGTTGGGGAGGCTGAGAAGATAGTAGGTTCTTTTTTATAGCAATTCTATCCTTTTTCCCAGGATTAACATAAGGTTTCAGAATATTAGAGATTTGAGAAGGGCTGCAAAAAGGAAGAATAGGAGTAAGATTACAATTATCATGATCCCAGAGGTCCTTGATAAACTTTAAAGAGGCTGCAGCAAATTGATCATTCAGAAGATTGCCTTTTAAAGACCAGTTACCCCACCATATGTTAACCAATCCCTCACCAATCTCCCAGACAAACATACCCATGGGAGGTTCCATTGATGAAGATGGAATGGAAATTATTAGTCACCCATCTGTTGATTAGAGAGATAAAGGATGGGGAGAAACCTCTAGTAATGAGAACTTGTTCAATAAACCTCGAACTGATTGTGTCATATGCCTTTTTGATATCCAATTTGAGAATTAAGTTATCTCCTCTAGTGATTCTATCCAAATCCAGTACCAAATCTTGAGCCAAGAGCACATTGTCAACAATACTTCTATCCTTGATGAAGGCTGCCTGATTCATGCATATAAGCTGACCTAAACGAGGTTGTAATCTATGGACCAGAACTTTTCTTATTATCTTGGATATAACAGAAGTGAGGCTTATGGGTCTGAAATTTTCCCATTTGTGAGGAGTATTTTCCTTTGGAACCAAAGTAATAGTAGATGAAGAGAAATATTTGGGGAGATCAGCCCCCCAGAAAAAGCTTTGAACAGTAGCAATGACATCACCCTTCACAATCAGCCAGGCCTTTTTATAAAAATCAGCTGTGAACCCATCAGGTCCAGCTACTTTTTTGCTGTCAATGGAGTTTAGAGCTTCCCATATTTCCTTTTCATCAGGAATATCAGTGAGAGATAAGCTTTTGGTACACTCCCTTTCCTTATAAAACAAGGTATGATTTATGGGAGGTTGAGAGGTAGAAGTTTGTTTGAAAATATTTTGAAAATATTGAACAACATTATCAACTATGCCCTCAGCAGTAGTAATCTAGTGACCCTCCTGAGAAAGGATTTTGTGAATTGTGTTACATTTCCTCCTGTAGTTGATGCAAGCACGATAATATTTAAAATTTTTGTCCCCCTCACAAAATTTCATTTTGTTTGCCTTCTGAGCATAGAAAGCCTCCTACAAGTTGATTGCCTCCAGCAGATTTTCATTTGCAGACTGAAGATCCATTTCAGACCCTATGTCTGAGGACATGAGCTGTTCTAATTGTTACCTTCTGTTCAGCCTCAAGGACTTTATTATTAATGTTCCCAACCACCTCCCAATTTCAATTAAAAAGGTGTTTACTGACTTTTTTATGTAAAAGCCAGAGTTTTATACCAGGAATGTGATGATGAATATCAGTCCAAGCCATTGATACTTGACTGTGAAATACCTCATGCATGGACCACATATAGAAATATCTGAATTTTGCTTTACTTTTAGAATTGTTGGAAGAAATCTTAATAAGTAAGGGTCTATGATCAGACCCACTCATAGCCAAATGTTGGAATGAAGTATGCAGGAAATCCTTGAACCAAAAATTCATTCACCAAAACTCTATCCAGCCTCTCCAAAATTTTCCCCCTCCTCCAAGTGTACTTAGTGCCAATAAATCTGAAATCAAAAAGTCCAGCAGACTGAATGTTATCATTGAAAATTTTCATTAATTTGATGTCAGGAGATCTCCCACCCTTCTGTTCACTAGGTGAAGAAAGACAGTTGAAGCCCCCCCTCTAATCCAGAAGTCCCTTATAGATTAGCTAAAATGTTGTAACTGTTGCCAAAGTTCCTGTTTAGCAGTGGAAGTACAGCTAGCATAAATGAAGGTAGAAAAACAATTATAGTAATTTAAATTAATCTGCAAAAGGATGAATTGAGTTCCATCTTTAAGGACAGTGCATTGAATTTCCTGTCTGCAAAAGAGCCATAATTTACTGTTAGTGTTGACAATAAGCTGAAAGCCAGGAAACTTCCTTACAATTCTTTTGGCATGTTTGCAGATCATAGGTTCAAGAATAGCAATAATCTAAGGTTTATACATCCTATTAAGAGACAGAATTTGATTAAGGGATTTAGGGTGTGCTAATCCCCTAACATTCCAATACATTAGATTCATTAACCTATAGAGGTGGATCTTCCTCTTCTCCTAGTTCTAACATTAGTAGAAGAGAGAGGGGTGCTTCCTCCAAGGAAGAAGAAGAAGGGAGTAGATTCTTTAGTTCCAAAGGCAGTTTCTTCTTTTTTATTTTCTGGATTTGCCAACCTTCTTTTAGATCTTTAGCTAATTTCACAAGCAAAGGGTCTTCCTCTGTTATCCCAGTAGTTTTTCCCCTTGATCAGTAGGGAGAATTGGAAGTGCAGTACCATTGATCTGTTCAACTTGGGTAGATTCTTGTATAAGGTGAAGTTGTTCAGACAAGGGTTTCAGAACATTTTGAAGAGATTTATCTGGTTCCATAACCTCTTTTCCCATATCTTGAGGTAATTCAACCAACTCTAGTATAGAATCTTCCTGAGTCCTTGTCCCTGGAAATTCAGCAAATCCGGGAACAGGAGGTAGCTCAGTATCATGTGACTCTAATGCCTCTAAATTAGTTCTAGGAAGCTTCCTTCTAAGGTTGGGATGAAGTCTAAAGCACTCCTCATCAGTATGGCCAAACTTTTTACAGTGATAGCAATAATATGGTCTTTGTTCAGCTATAATTTTCTGCCAATAACCACTATGCTCAGTGCCTAACCAAATTTCCTCCACAGTAAGTAGAGTGATGTTTATTTCAACCAGAATTCTAGCTACTGAGGGTCTGGATAAGTTGAAGGTGTGGGCATCCAACTTCAGAGATCTTCCCAAGGCTTTGCCAATGTTGAAGAGAGCCTGTGGTTGAAATAGTGTAGTTTAAGTCCAGGCAACTTAAACCAAATGAAGACAATTGGAAGCTCTTTGCCGGGGTCAAAATTAGGAGTCCACTTTAGCAGTTTCATTGAGATTCCTTCAATCAAAATGCATTGTTTAGAAAAGATTCTAGCATAGTCTTCTTCCCTTGTGAGGTTGATAAGAATATGTCTTCCATCAAGTAGGCCTACTTTCCATGCCCCTTTGAATTTCAGTCCATCAAAATATCTTCTCACTGATTCCATTTTTTGGTGACCAAGTTGAAATTTACCAATTAAGGTGAACTTATAACATTTAGTAAGACCATTTAGGGTCCTCCTCAGTAAAGTAGATAGCCAATTTCCCACTCTTCTTACATATAGGCTTGAAGAGAGGGTCGTTGCCCTCATGATACTCTTGAGGAAATACCAAATCAGCAGGATTCTGAACTTTATCATATCCTTTCCCAACAATGTCAGCAAAGGTAGCCTTGGCCCACTAATTATTTATGGAAATATCAATTTTATTAGGGTCAGACATCACTGAAAGATTCCCAGTGCAACAACTAGCAAAAAAGGGGTCAGTGCTGTAGAACTAACACTGAGCTGTCTATTCAAGTAATTAGTAAATTGAGGAGTTGAGCAGGAAAAAGGCACAATAGAGACAAAACAGTAATGAGAAAACCAAGTAACCAGACAAACCACACAGTAGAGAGAGAAACTCGGGCAACCAGACAAGCAAAGAGGAGAAACAGTGGGGCTAAGCAATGGAACAGTAAAATTTGAAAAAGCCAAAAACCCGGGAAGAGGTACAGAGTTGGAGAAGTTCAGAACTTGCAAACACCAGTGATGAGAGGAGAGAAAACTAGTTGAACTTGATGTGGTAGCTGAGATTGGGTCCTCTACAACAACATCTAGATCC
>JXCR01145724.1:10642-22585 GCA_002079205.1 Phalaenopsis hybrid cultivar
GCTCTGCTAGTATTCCCATGGACTGCCTATGGTTGCTGGGATCTCCTTCCCCTCTTTACTCTCTGATCTCTTCCTAAAGGTGGTTTGTCTTCTCTCTTTGGAAGCTTCTTGCTGGGTTTTCTTCTTCCTGGTGTTCTTGTCTCTCTAGTGGCAGTCGGGGTACTGTTCTATTGATGTGGAGAGCTGATGGCTGAACCCAACAATGTGGATTTAGCCACTAATATTCATTGGGCAAAGGCCACCTTTGCTGATGTTATGGACAAAGGCTTTGGCCCTATCAAAAGCTTTGATGATTTGGTTTTCCATCAAAGCTACCATGAGGTGGCTGACCCCTTCATTAAACCCCTGAGTAGGAAAAGTGGTAAAATGGCTATTATTTACAATGACGAAGATATTAATAACCTGACTGAAAAATTGCAAATTCACTCTAATTGGCAAATTTCAGCTAGGTCATCCCAAAATGGAAGCCATAAGAAAGTTCTTTGATAGTGTCAAAATTAAAGGAGCTTGGAGAGTGGGCCTTATTGATGGTAGACACATTCTCATCCATCTAACTAAAGAAGATGATTATGCTGAAGTCTTTTCTAAATAAATCTTACAGATTGAGGGAAACACTATGAAAATATTAAAGTGGTCTACTGATTTTGATCCAGGCAAGGAACTTCCTATAGTTCAAATTTGGATCAAGCTCCCAGGGCTAAAGCTCCATTACTTCAACCATAAAGTTCTGTTTAACATTGGACAAGCTTTGGGTAAACCTCTTAAGTTGGATATTCCAACTTTTAATTTATCAAGACCATCTGTGGCAAGAATCTTATTGGAAAGGGACCTTACTCTCCCAACTGTGGATGAAATATGGTTGGGAACTGAACACAATAGGTATTGGCAGAAAATTGTTACTAAACAAAAGCCCTCTTATTGTTTCCATTGCTGCATGTTTGGGCACACTGACAACAAATGTTTTAAACTACATCCTCACCTAAGGATCCATCATCATGGGGCTTCAAAAGATGTTGCTATGTATGAGACAGAAAGGAATATTTCTGATAAGTGTCCTAGTGAAACCATTTCTGAGAGGAATGCCCATGGTCCTGATGAAACTATCTTGGCCACCAAGACTGCTGTGGCCATTGAGACTAAAAAAGTACACAATCAATTAAATATAGATTGTCCTGACCATTACTTGCTGAATGTGACTGAAAATTTACCGAAGGAGGCTGTTGGCCCTTCAATATGTCACCTTGAACCATCTGCAATACAGATCATAACCAGTAAAGAAAATGCCTCTGCAACCTCTGACCCATAGCCCTCGAACTCTCAGTTGGAAGTTGGTGAGGTGATTCAAAAGGATTTTCCAGTGGACTCCACTTTAGTGGAGGTACTTCTGAGTGCATTGGTTGATGATTGGCAAACTCAAAAAATAAGAAAAAAGAAAAAGACCATCCAGGAGTTAAATAATGTGAAGGGAGGAACTTATTTACTCAGGGATAGAAATATCCATTTGGAAACCAAGGAGGCCATGAACAACTCTAGAAGGAGGGGTAAATCCATCTCCTTTGGATGATGAATCTATGTGTTGGAAGGTTAGGGGATTGGCACATCCTAAATCCCTTAACAGACTCAGTGCTTTGAATAGGATGTATAAATTTTGGTTTATAGCTGTTTTGGAACCAATGGTGTCTAAATACCCTAAAAAAATCCTCAGAAAATTTTCTGGTTTTTCTTATTTTCCTAACCTGAACAATAAGATTTGGTTACTTCATAGAAAGGAAGTTATGTGCCAAGTTTTGTGGGATCATCCACAATTCTTTCAAATTTAATTTAGCTTTGGGGATAAAGAAGGACTGACTACCTATGTATATGCTGGAAGCTCTCCTAGAGCCAAAGTGGAGCTGTGGGAGAGTATTCAGAATGTCAGCATTTCCTGTAACTCTGTTTGGCTGTTGGGAGGGGACTTCAACTCCATTTCTGCCCCTTCTGAAAAATTAGGAGGCAATCCTCCTAACTCTAATTCTATGAATCTTTTTAATGACAACATCAGCTTGGCTGGCTTATATGATTTTGGTTTCACAGGACCCAAGTTTACTTGGAGGAGAGGACCTTTATGGGAAAGGTTGGATAAAATCCTAGTTAACTCTTTGTGGTTGAAGGAAATCTTACACAACTCTGTCCAACATCTTAGCATGACTAGATTTGATCATAGGCCTTTACTCATCTCCATCTCTGCATCTCCTATTAAGCACAAAGCCAGCTTTAGATACCTCAACATGTGGTCCTCTCATACTGATTTTCTTAATAAAATTTCCTTGGGGTGGAGAGAATGCTATCACCCTAATCCACGGATCAAACTGTGGCTGTTGCAAAAGAAGATTGGCAAGCATTTATCTAATTGGAACTGGAATGAGGTTAGAGATGTTAACTTGAGAGTTAAAGAGGCTAATAAAGAAGTGCTTGATATGGAAGCTAGGCTTTAGACCAATCCAAAAATTGAATTAAATTTACTGCTAGCTAATGATAATTTGATGAATGCTATTAGTATGTAGGAGGAATTCTATGCCCAAAAAGCTGCAAAAATCAGATTCTATGAAGGGGATAAAAATACTAAGTACTTTCATGCTTGTATCAACTATAGGAGGAGATGTAATACCATGGACAAGATTAAAGATCCATCAAGGCATTGGATATTCTCTAAAGACTTAATTGCAGCAAGTGTCATCCAGCATTTTCAAACTTTGTTCACTCAACCTCCTATCATCAGATTACAAGTCCAGCAGGATCTTCTTTATCAGGGATATACTAGAAATCTGAAATTGGATTCTATCCTTGGGGAATTGGAAATTTGGTCAGCCCTGAACTCAATTGACAACTCCAAAGTTGCTGGTCCTGATGGATTCTCAGCTGATTTCTACAAAAAAAGCTTGGAAGATCATCAAGGGGGATGTTATTGAGGTAGTACAAAGCTTCTTCAATGGGATGAATTTACCTAAATATTTTAACTGTTCTACCATTATTTTAATCCCCAAAAATAATTCCAAGCTCTCTTGGGACCAACTCAGGCCAATCAATCTCACAAATGTTATGTCCAAAATTATTAGCAAAATCATTTCAATCAGATTGCAGCCTCACTTACCTAATCTTATCAGTGAAAACCAATCATCCTTTATGCAAGGTAGAAGCATAGTGGAAAATGTTCTCTTGGCACAAGAACTAGTCCTGGACCTGGACAAACAATACAGAGGAGGAAATCTCATTTTCAAACTTGATATCCAAAAGGCTTATGATACCATTAATTGAAATTTCATTGTGGAGGTGCTGTCTGCTAGGGGTTTCTCTCAATCCTTTATTTCCCTGATCATAAGGTGGCTGTCAAATAATCATCAATCCATCTTCATTAATGGGAAGTCTCATGGTTTCTTCACTGCTACCAGAGGTATCAAGCAAGGTGACCCCTTATCCCCTACTATCTTTATACTTGCATTTGATTACTTATCAAAACTGTGAATCAATTTATGGCCAAAGCTCCTCACTCTCTTTACAGCCACTGATCTAACATTGCAATTAACCATTTAACTTTTGCTGATGATGTAATTATATTTGCAAAAGCAACTAACCCCATAATCAAATTGTTGTTTCAATTCCTGAAGAAATTCCAAGATTGCTCTGGGATGTTGTTTCATAAACAAAAATGCCAGGTTGTCTGCAGTAAATGGGTGAAGCTTGAAATCAAACACTGGATTTCAGATTTCACTGGTTTTTGCTCAAGCTCTCTACCTCTAAAATACTTTGGCACCTTATTGATTAAAGGGAGGACTAGGCAAGTCCAGTTTGATGATATTCTTCAAAAAGTTCAAGATAAACTCAATAGTTTGTCCAATTCTTTTCTTTCCAATGGGGAAGAATTACCCTTCTTAAAAGCATCTTTGCAGCTCTCCCATCTTATTTATCTCAGGTTTTTGTTATGAAGAAATCCATCCAAACCTCACTTGAAAGAACTTTCAATAGATTTTTATGGGCAGGCCAGAGAAAGCAAGTGCATTGGGTGAGATGACAAAGCATCTGTGGCAGTACCAGAGCTGGTGACCTGGGGTTTAAAAGCTTCAAACAGATTATCCAAACTAATTTTTGAAAACTTTGGGTTATTTTTAGAGCACAGACTTCATTTTGGGCAAAACTTCTAAAAGGAAAATACTATAGAGACCAGCATCCTTCTCTTGTGACCAACATGTTGGGGGACTCTAGAACTTGGAAGAATATGTTGAAGATAAGAACAAAGGCTGAGCAGCTTTTCATTTGGGAGATTGGGGAAGGCAGACTAAACGTGTGGCTTGATAACTAGACTGGAGAAGGCTTAATCTCTCCTCCAACTGATTCTCATTTCAACTCAACAACATAGGTGTCTGACATTTAGTCTGCTAATGGTTTGAACCAGCAAGCTCTTCAGAATATCCTTGATAATATATTAATCAACACTATAATGAAAAAACCATTTGATAGATCTAGGAAAGACAAACATATTGTGAAGAAGAAGGTTTCCCAGACATTTTCAGCTTCCATTGCTAATTTCTGCTTTCCTCAACAGGAGATATCTTGGACTAAATGTGTGTGGAACAAGTATCTTTCTCCTTCCATGGCCTTTTTCTCTTGGAAGCTCTTCTATGGCTTCATCCCCACTGATGAAATTTTAAAGTTAAAAGGTTTGAGAGGCCCTTCAAGATGTTATCTGTGTAAATGTGAGGAGGAATCCCTCCCCCACTTATTCTTTAAATGCTATCAAGCTCAACAGGTTTGGAACATTTTGCTACCCAAACTAAAACTAAATACCATCTAACTGTCTTGGGAGGTTTTTTATTCAAGCTGGAAAGATTGGCAGGACCAACAGCTCCCTCCCATCCCTTGTATCATGGCATGGTTTGTTTGGATGGCAAGAAATACGCTGAAATTTGATGAGGTCCATTGGGATGCAAATGTCATTGCCACACACTGTTACAACTATTTACAGAAACTGCACTACCATTGGAAACTCCCTGACATCCTATGAACATCTTCCCTCCTTGGTACAAGAAAACTTCAAACTATCCTTGTTCACTGGAATTGTCCTCGTATGGGTTGGGTCAAAGTCAATATTGATGGTAGCTTCATGTCTCCTAATGCTGGATTTGGAGAGGTTTTCAGAAACTCTAGAGGTGAATGCCTACCTATATTTTCAGTCTCCTGCCATAGCTGAAGACCCTCTAGAAGCTGAAGCCCAAGCTATTTTTTGGGATGTTTTCTTGGCCATAAAATGCAGGTGGAATCTCTTAATGGTAAAAAGTGACTCTATGATCTTACTTATAATCCTAGAAGGAAGGATTTATGCCCCTTGGTATCTAAATCAGTGGATCACTAGTATACAAACCTTGAGATTGAGGATAAAGTTGTCCCTTTTTCATACTTTTAGGGAGGGTAATAGTCCTGCCAATTGGCTTGCTAAGGCTGGTCTCCATACTTAGAACCCCATCATTGATACTAGTACCACTCCCCATTTAGAGTTGCTGTTGAAAGGAGATCTTGTTGATCTACCATTCCTTAGAGTTTTGCCACTTTAACTTCTGGTAAGTGCATCCTTGCCTTCCTTTTTTGTACCCTTTGTATCTTTTATTAATGATATAGGAGCCTAGTCTCCTTTTATTATATATATATATATATATATNTCTGGGTTCATGGCAAGTGGAATCTTACTCCAACTGTTCGTTTCTACAGCCCTTCTCAACTATCCAATATTCAGAAATTGTTTGTAAAACCTGGAGTTAAAGACAGAATAGCTATAAAGAAGAACTTGAGAAACTCCACTCAAAAAAAAACCAAAATACATGTAAAGTTTCAAAAATTTTACTAAAAAATTAAGTATACCCAAAAATACATGTATACCAAGACCCCAGTTAACTAAAGTAGAGCAAAATAAAGCTGAACTTGAGAATGTTATATCCAGAGAGAGCAACAACAACTTCTTGAGAAACCTCCAAATAGTACTGATTAAATTAAAGAGTCTTATGATCAGTAATTCTTAGATGGGGAAGATTAATTCAGTCTCCATTTAGAAAAAATATAAGTGGGGCAGGTCGGGAGGTAGCCATAGATGTGATATTTTAGCTGAGACCATATCTTGCAAGCTAATTGGCAGGTTGGTTTCTCTAAAAATAAAAGTGAAATTCACATGGAGATGTGATGAGAGTCTTCTAATGTTGTGAATCTAGTAAGAGTGATTCTAGTGATGTACATCTTCAATATTTAACAATTTTATAGCCACAGTAGAGTTCACTTCAAACCAAATATTGGTCCACCTAATTTTAGTTGCAATATTAATAGCCTAGTCGACAACAATAATTTCAGTTTCATTTGCTTCAGCAGCCAATACAGGAGTATGGAAGTAAAGAAGACATTGGCCTAGGTGGTTTCTGAAATTTCCACTCACCCCAGCCCCCAGCTTGGAAAAACTACCATCTGTATTAATCTTAATAGTGTTTTCTTTAGGGTGAGTCCAGAAGAATTTACAGATTTGGAAGGGAGTTTCCTTCCTAACCAAGCATGAGTTGGAGATGTTTAGAAACTTTTTATACTTGATCATCTTATGAATGTAAGAAATGATGTTTCTAACTACATTTTCAGATGTGTGAACATGTTCTTCAAATTTGGCACCATTTCTATTCACTCAAATAAACCATGCTACTATGAAAGGAATAGAGGTATAATTAATTTGATTCCAGCTCTACCAGCAATTACTTAGCTTATCCCATGTGAGATTGAGTGTATTAATATTTAAATGTTGCATAAGCTGGTTCCAAACATTTTGTGAAAAAGTACATTCAAAAAATAGATGTGTGATGGATTCTTCCTCATGTAGACACAACCCACATCTAGAAGGCCCTGTCAGACCTTTCAATTTGAGTGTGTCATCAATAGGGAGAAGCTCTTTAAAATTCCTCCAGCTGAAGAAGGTCGTAGAAGGAGATAGAAATTTGTTCCAAACAATTCCACCCCATGGAATCTGCTCCCAGTCAAATATTTTGGAGTAAATAGCTTTCGTGAGGCTTTGAGTAGAGTATGCTTGCCAAACTGGTTTATCTACCTTTGTTCTATCAAATTATATGGTGACAATTCTCCTGACAAAATCCTCTTGTAAAATAGTTGAGAGTTTTTGAATGGACCAGTTGTAGCCTTCCCAGCAGTCGACAATCTTGAGAGTAGGATTAGCGAAAGTGAGGGGAATTAACCAATCTTTAGGGCACGAGTGATCTAACCTAAAACTGATATTACCCTTTCCCAACTCCCAGATGAAGAGGTCTTCAGTAAGTTGCCTAAACTTTAGAACTTTCACCCAAATTTTAGAATCACCAGTCTACCTGCCCACCAGAGTAGGATGTTGGTCTCTACAATATTTAACCCACATGAATTTAGTCCATAGGGAAGATTGAGATCTAAATTTAATCCACATCTTGCACTAGTTGATTTGAAGCAGCTGATGCAGACCCTTAAAATCAATGCCGCCAGACCAAAGGAATTGGTAGCCATCTTTTGCTAGGAAGCCCAATGCACTTGATGTCTTTGCCCAGACCAAAGGAATTTGTTAAAGGCTCTCTCCATTTAAATTTGGGTGCTTTACTTCATAGCAGTCATCTGCAGTATGTAAGAGGGAAAGGTTGTTAAAATACTTTTGAGAAAAGTAATTCTTCCACCATTGGAGAGGAATGATTGAGTCTAGCCAAAAAGGAAGGAGGGGAGCTTATAAAGAACTTCATCAAACTAGATTTGTTTAGTCCTTCCATTAAGGAGGGTAACTCCAAGGTATTCGATGGGAAGTTGTGTATAGAAAAAACCAGTGTACTGAGTGGCCCACTCCTTACAAATGGAGGATGCTTTCTTGTTGAAGACTAGTTGACATTTAGCTGCATTAAATTGCATCCCTGAATGCAGTTGGAATTTTGGCAGGCTTTGGAAAACTTTCTTCACAACATTCTTATGATTACTTGAGAAAATAATAAGATCATCATCATATAGGAGGTGGGAAATGACAATATTGGATCTGTGATATTATCTGGAGTAATTTTGTGTTAGAAGGGATGCATCAAGCATTCTAGATAAGTATTCAATGGCTAAGATGAAGATGGTAGTAGATAAAGGGTCTCCTTGCTTCAAACCTGCACTAGCAGTGAAAGAAACCCATGATTTCTCATTGAGGAGAAAGAAGTGGGCATTATTGTATAACCATCTATGTATATGTTGGCAAAAATTAGTTTGGAACCCTTTAGCTGTGAGAATCTCAAAAATGAAATCCCAACTGATTGTGTCATTGGCCTTTCTTATATCCATTTTGTACATCAGATTACCTCCTCTACAAGGCTTATTTAGATCTTGCAGAAGTTCCTGGGCCAGTAAAGCATTACCAATGATGGACCTGCTTTTTATAAAGGTAGTTTGGTTAGGTTTAATCAGAACTTCTATGTGGGGTTGCAGTCCACTCACAACAATTTTACTTATCACTTTGCTTAGTATAGTGGTAAGGCAGATGGGTCTGACGTGGTCCCAAGTTTTCCGCATTTCAGTTTTAGTAACAAGAACAAAAGAGGATTTCTTGAAGTAATGAGGGAGGTTGTTATGTTTAAAGAAACTAACCACATCAGCAATTACATCACCTTTAATAGTATCCCAAGATTTTTTACAGAAATATGCAGTGTACCCATCAGGGCCAGCAGCCTTAGAACTATCAATAGAGCTAATAGCCTCCCAAATTTCCTTTTAATAGGGGATTAGTGAGATTAATATTGGTAGTATAGTTCAGCTCTTCACAGAAGTAATGAGTTTCAATGGGAAGCCTTCTATTCTGAACTTGATTCAGCAGCTTTTTAAAAAAATTGGTTGCATCAGCAGCAATAGAATTATTTTCAAGAAGCCAAATTCTTTCAGTATTTTGAATAACATGAATAGTATTGCACTTCCTTTTGAACTTGATGTAAGCATGGAAAAATTTGGTCCTTCTGTCACCATTAGTGAAGATACTCATAGAAGGCTTCTGTTTCAAAAATTGGTCCTGATAATCAATGGCAGTGAGAAGATTGTTTTGTGCATTGAGTAATAGATCTTCCACCACTAACCCCAGTTGAGCTTGCTATTCAAGTTTAATAACTTCTTTTTCAGCAACAGTCACATTAGTGAGAACATTTCCAAAAGCTTCCCAGCTCCAATTCTTTAAGGCCTTGTCTGTCTTAATTTGAAGCAAGCTAAGTTTCACCAATGGGTCAGGGTGTGAGATGCCTGTCCAATGGTCAAAAATTGTTTTGGAGAAGAGTGGATGGGAGGACCACATGTTGAGATATCAATAAGGAGGGGGTGTTGAAGGCAAATCAGAAGAAGTGATGCTAATAAGGAGAGGTCTGTGGTCAGAGCCAGCAAGGCTTAGGTGAGTGACAAAAGTGAGCATAAATTGGGATAGCCAACAGTCATTTACCAGAAATTTGTCAAGTCTTTCCCACAGAGGACCCCTTATCCAAGTGAAACCAGGACTCTTAAAGCCTAGGTCAAAAAGCCAAACACTGCTGATGTTGTCACAGAAGGTGGATATTTTAGTTAGATTGGGTGGTCTGCCACCAGATTTTTCTGCAAAAGAGGCAATACAGTTGAAGTCACCCCCACCAACCAGGGAGAGGACATTTGCTGACTGATGTGATGAAGACAATGCCATAGATCCTTTCTATCTTCCTTAGTACAACCTGCATAAACTAAGGTTGTAAAGCCCCTGTGGCCATTAATATTAAAGGATAAATGAACAAATTGTTGGTGATTCACCAAAATGTTCCATCTTATTTATTTTCTACAGAAGATCAAAATTTTGTTGTTGGTATTTGCAAGATGTGTAAAACCATTGAACTCCTTAATGAATTTTTTAGGGTGTTTATGCACCATGGGTTCAAGAATAACAATAGACCAAAGTTTATATTTATGATTGAGATGCAAAACTCTTTTAAGAGAAAGGGGATGGGCCATACCCCTAATATTCCAGCATAGGATATTAAACCTTGATAGGTGGGAGGTAGATAGATGGCTGAGACCATGATCTAGCTCTCCCACTATGGTAGTTAGAGGGGGAGCCATTCTTAGTCCTGGACGTTCCTTCTGTTTTCATAGAGCTTATTCCTTGTTGAAGTTGTTGCACTTCAGTTGCCTTTTTTTTCATTCTTCTTGCTGTTTGAATGTGCCAATCTTCTTCAAGTGTCTGTTTCAACTCAGCAATGTCAGTGTCCCCAATTGTTTTCCTAGAATCTATGTGTGGAAGGAAGTTCTTAACATTTTCACCTTTATCCCTAAAGGAAGAAGATGGAGGATGAATAATAATAGTTTCCTTAACTTCTTTTCTAACTGATGTCCCAAGGGAAAGGAAGAAGATGGAGGATTAATAATAATAATTTCATTAACTTCTTTTCTAACTGATGTCCCAAGGGAGGCCTCAATGTTGCTTTTAGATTTTGAGTCAGATAGTTCCCCCAAGGGGTCTCCAGGAGGGGTATCATCATAGTTTTATGGGGGATTATTTCTAGCAGTGGGATTAATTATATATTGCTTGGCAGCTCTGATGTCATTCAACTAATTGATCTCTTTAGTATTTGTGCATGAGATTTGTTCAACCTCTTGTCCAACTTCTCTCGAGGTCCTGAAGGAGGTCTTTCTTGATGGGGGATGGAGCTTATAAAATTCCTCAATGGTATGGACAAACATTTTACAGTGTTGATAGTAAAATGGTTTTTGTTCAGCAACTATTTCCTGCCAAAATCCACCAGCTTTAGATTCAATCCAAATCCTCTTTATCTCTGGGAGTGTTATGTCTCTCTCTACTTGAATTCTAGCAAGTACAAGCCTTGCTTTGTTTAAGGTTGGAGCATCCACCTTGAGAGTTGTGCCCAACGCTCTCCCAATATTAGATAGAGCATTAAGTTTAAAAGAAGGTAATGGAAGACCTAACATCTTGAACCATAGGGGTAACACTGGAAGCTACTTAGTTGGGAAAAAATCTTTAGTCCATTTCTATATTTTCATTATTATCCCAGCAATCACCACAGCTTGTTTAGCAAATAGCCTGGCATAGTCTTCCTCCATTGATAGTTGGATAAGCAGATGCCTTCCATCAATTAATTTAAGTTTCCACTGTCCAATAAAATTAAGTGACTCAAAAAAGTTTCTAAAAGTTCCATCTTGTGATGGCCCAATTGGAATTTGCCCACTAGAGTGAATCTGACTTCGTCATGAAGTGAAGCAATCTCAATATCAGAAAAATACACAACAGTTTTCTTTTATTTAGAGCCAAGAGGATGGATGCAAGGGCAGAAACCCTTAACAGCAGCTGCGTCATGAAATTCCTAGGGGAAGATTAGATTGTTAGAATCTTGAAGGGTGTAACTGGCCTTACCAACAACACCAGCATAAGTAGCTTTTATCCACTGAGAATCAGTATGGACATCAATGGGAGTGTCCATTAAATATGTAAACCTTTACATCAGTCAACAACATAAAACCTAGAGATCCACTAAGAGGATAAAATAGAGTAGATTCAAGTAACAGTGAGAAACTCCTCTAAGCTTTTAGAAACAATAAAGTAAATGTAGATAGAGAAATGATAGGGAGAGAGCCCAGTTCAATGGAACAGTAGCCAAGTTGGAAAAACTCTAAACCCAAGAAAGGACAAAGAGAAACCCCACCAAAGTGGAGTCCAATGGAAGAAAAGGGCCCAACACACCACCTTCACAGTAGCCACCGACCACCACCAGCAGCTATAAAACTTCATCTACTCGGAAACCCTAGCTGAGCTCCACCTTCTGCCGCCACCTCTATCTTTTTATTATATTTATGTATATAAATAAATAAATATATATATATATATATATATATATATATATATATATATATATATATATATAT
>JXCR01145725.1:0-20551 GCA_002079205.1 Phalaenopsis hybrid cultivar
CTAGATCCTAGGTTCTAAGATTAGGAGGCTAAGACCTCACTAAAAATGAGGTCAACACTAACAAGACCAAAAAAAAAATGGAATTCTACTTGAAATGACAATGATGTTGAAGGTAAATGGAAGATGACCAACAAGCCCGAAAATGGAGTTTACATAAAAAAAAAGAAAAAAAATCTATTTCACTTGAATTTTCTTAACGCTTTTATATCAACTCTAAACTTCAGTAATTTTTGCGCTATCTGCAACTAAATCAAGAAAAACACGTTTTTTGAGTAATTAAGGTCTCTGTTTCTGTATCTTATAGACTGCTTGCACATTTATACTAATTTCCTGTCCAACTGGACCTTCGTTGAAGAGTTCTACAGTAACTTATCTTTAACTTTTGTTTCTTCCTTTTTATCTGGTGATATTTACTGTATTCGTAGTAAGAGCTGGATGCTTTCAAATATTTTCCATTTAATAGTGTGAACATAATCACTTATGATCTAAATTCTGTGTAAATTTATTATTGCAGCCTGTTTTAAAACTATATATTGATGCTGTATCATGGGAGTAAAACTTCTGTTAACAGTATGAAAATTTTTTGATACCGCCTTGATTCAAATGATGCAGATACGTGTTCATCTCCAACATTGTGGGCATCCAATAGCTAATGATGATCTATACCTCTCCAAGACTGTCGCACCTCGTACTACTCGGGGAACTGGTGCTAATAGAGCAGCTTCTATTCACAAGCATCAACCGTTACTTTCTGATTCTACCATTATCGAGAATCATAATCCAGATGCTGATCATGTAGATTTCAGTATAGATCCAATGTGCACCAACTGCCCATCTCTTTCTCCTAAAGGGTACACACTTAGTTTCAAGTTTGTTGACTAGTTTATAATGCATATTTTGTGTTATTGTGTTTAGTTGACTAGTTTTGGTGCTTTCTACCGTATCTTATCATATACTACCGTTTCTGGAAAACTATTGTAACGCATGGTAAAATAAATAAATAAATAAGAGATATTACAATCAGCTTGCATCGGTTCAACTGAGTAGACTCTAGCTATTGTGTGACTTTTAAGGTGGTGGAAGTGAAGGAGATGAATCCTCTATGCAACCGAAGAGACAAAGCAAGGGAGAGGAAGATGAAGGGAGATCAGGAACAAAAGCGAGCAGAGAGCAAGCAGTAGTATCGAACAACAAGGTGCTTGCGTGAGGTTTAATGTATGCAAGAGCAACAAACATCTTGTGACCTTGTGAGATTGATGAAGCTGCGATGTAGAGACAATGTTCTGCAACATCGTGCTAGAAGATGGGGGTGAAATGCTTGTGCAAAGAGGATGACGATGAGCGCTTGATTTGCGGATTCTTGTCAATCGCATTTAAGGCAGTGAACATGAGAAAGGATAGTGTGGCGTGTAGATTGCAAGCAAGATAAGGCATCAGAAGAAAAGCAAATCTATATCCTACTCAACATGTAATTCAAATTTTCTTTAATAATAAAAAAATAATAACACTAAATGGAAATTTATAATGTTTGGATAAATTATGTGAAAAACGTTAATAATGACATTGTTCTATTTAATTTGTTATAATTTATTTATTGTAATCACAAGGATTATATATTGTATTTTATAATTCTTTAAATTGATGATTCAAGATAATTATGATGACATTAAAAATCATAATAATGTAATTATGTTGATAAATTTTTATTAAAAATAGTATTAAGTTATGAATAAATTTGAAATTAATATATAGAAGATTTAGTTAAAATCTTAAATTAATATTTACAAGAAGTTATTTCCATTAAAATAGAAATTAATTAAATCTTAGATAAAACACTGTCATTATCGGTCTCAAGCCCGGATGTGAAAAGTGGAGGGTTGTGTTAGGTCGTTGACAGGCAGCACAAAAATTGTTGAAAAAAAATCATGACATGAATCCTTTTGATCATTGTGTAAGTGTTAGGGCGTCCCCTGGAAGTGACGCGCTGTATATCCTGAATACAGTGAAAAGTGTGCAAGGGCCGCTACACCAGCGCCCGGGTATAGTGTCAAATAAGCAAGGGTTCCCACATTACGGACGAATGCGGGTAACGAAGTTAGTCCATAAAACTAATATTAGGATAGAATCGTGGAATATAGGTACTCTCAATGGTAAATTAATGGAATTAGTTGATATTTTGATTCATAGGAAAATTAATATCTTATGTATTCAAGAAACTAAATGGGTTGGAGAGACTAAAGAGATTGATAATTTAGGTTTTAAACTTTGGTATTCTGGTAAGAGTTGCACTAGAAATGGTGTAGGTGTAATTATAGATAAGAGTTTGAAAGANGCTTATGCTCCTCTAGTAGGTTTTGATACAGGGTCTAAAGATAAATTTTGGAATGACTTAGAAGACTTAATACAAATGCTACCTCTTGAAGAAAGAATTTTTATTGGAGGAGATTTAAATCGATATGTCGGTAGATTGATAGAAGACTTCAGATATACTCATGGTGGCTATGGTTTTGGAGTAACTAATGAATAAGGTAGAGCTATTTTAGATTTTGCTTTAACATATGATTTTGTTATTACTAATATTTTATTCAAGAAAAGAGATGAGCATCTTATTACTTATAAGAGTGAATCTAATAAAACACAAATTGATTATTTTCTTATGAGAAGAAGAGATCGTCGAGATTATAAAGATTGTAAGGTCATTTCAAGTGAGAATTTAAGTACTCAACATCGTTTTATTATTCTAGATTTTAAGTTGAAAAGTTGTAAAATGAAGAATACTAGAACTCATCATCGTAGAATTAGATGGGGGAACATCAAAGGCACAAATAAAATTAATAAAATTATTTTTATGAGTAAAATTCAAGATTTCAAAATTTGGGATGTTTATGAAGAAGCAAATATTATGTGGGATAAAGTAACAAATACTATTAAATAAGTAGCAAATGATGTGTTTGGAGAATCAAAAGAAAAAACTTTTATAAATAAAAATAGTTAGTGGTGGAATAATAATGTGCAAGAAAAGATAAAATATAAGAAGTTATATTATAAAAATTGGTTTGAATGTAAAAACTTAGAGAACTGGGAAAAATATCAAAGAGCCCGCAGAGAGTCTAAAAGAACAATCTGTGACGCTAAAAATTTTACTTTTAATGATCTTTATAATAGATTAGATACTAAGGATGATGAAAAATATATGAGTAAACTAGCCAAACAAAGAGAGAAGAAAAATAAAGATTTAACTCAAGTAAAGTGTATTAAAGATGAAAATCAAAAAGTGTTTTTCTTAGAAAAAGATATTCAACATGGGTGGGTGAGTTATTTTGATAAACTTTTTAATGAAGTTTCTGAAAATACGATCGAACTTAGTGATTTTAATATCGTGAATAATAATAAAACATTTCATCTTTTACTGTCGCATTAATAAAAAGGAAGTTGAGGAAGCTTTAAAGAAAACCAAGTGTGAAAAGTCTGTGGGACCTGATGATATCTCAATTGAAGTGCTGAAATATTTAGGCGATTTGGGAGTTTCATGGCTTACTAAACTCTTTAATATTATTTTAAAAACTAAAATGATCCCTGAGGAGTGGAGGAAGTGTATTTTGGTCCCCATTTTTAAGAATAAAGGGGATGCACAAGAGTGTGCAAATTATAGAGGAATTAAGTTGATGTGTCTTACTTTAAAATTATGGGAGAGGGTAATTGAACGTAGGTTAAGACGCATTACCGAGATTTTTCATAATCAATTTGGGTTTATGCGGGGCAGGTCTACTATGGAAGTTATACATTTATTGAGTGTTTTGATGGAGAAGTTAAGAAATAATAAGGAGAATCTACATTTGATTTTTATTGATTTAGAAAAAGCTTATGATAAGGTTCCAAGATATTATTGAAGAGTTTCTTGAGAAGAAAGATGTTGATATGATTTATATTCAAGTCATTAAAGATATGTATACTAGAGTTCCTGAGAAGAAAGGTGTTGATATGACTTATATTCAAGTCACTAAAGATATGTATACTAGAGTTGTTACTTGTGTTCAAACTGAAGGAGGATTGACCAAATATTCCTAATTTTTGTTGGATTGCATCAGGGATCGGCTTTAAGCCCATATCTTTTTGCTTTAGTTATGGATGGTCTTGAATACTAGAGTTGTTACTTGTGTTCGAACTGAAGGAGGATTGACCAAATATTTTCCTATTTCTTTGGATTACACCAGGGATCTACTTTAAGCCCATATCTTTTTGCTTTAGTTATGGATGGTCTTAGTGGACATCTACAGAAGGATGTACCTTGGTGTATGCTTTTTGCTGATGATATCCTTCTTGTGGATAAAACGAGAGAAAATGTCCAGGAAAAACTTGAATTATGGAGCTCTACATTGGAGTCTAAAGGCCTTCATTTAAGTAGAACTAAAATTGAATACATGGAATGTAATGTACATTGGAGTCTAAAGGCCTTCGTTTAAGTAGAACTAAAACTGAATACATGGAATGTAATTAGTTGTAATAGTAGCTCTAGTGACAGAAGTGTGACTTTGGGTGTTCAAATTATTAAAAGGTGTAAACGATTTAAATATCTTGGGTCTGTTGTGCAAAGCGATGGTGATATAGATGGGGATGTTAATAGTAGAATTCAAGTTGATTGGTTGAAATGGAGGAATGCTTCGAGCCTTTTGTGTGATAGAAAAGTACCGCTTAGACTGAAAGGAAAATTTTATAATACGGCGGTGAGACTTGCAATGCTCTATGGCACTAAATGTTGGCCTTTAAAAGAGAAGCATAGTAATAAGTTAAGTGTTGCCGAGATGAGAATAATTAGGTGGATGAGTGGCTTTACACTTAGAGACAGAATGCGAAATGAATATATCCGTGATAGGGTTGGTGTAGCTCCTGTGGCGAACAAATTAGAGAAAGCCGTCTTAGATGGCTTGGTCACATTAAACGTCGACCATCTGATGATCCGATTAGGATAGTAGATGTTTTAAATTTGACTTGTGTTAAGAAAGACAGTGGTAGACCTAGGAAGATTGGGCTTATTGTATAAAAAATGATATTAATTTACTATAACAAAATGAAAATATGACACTAAATTGGACGCAATGGAGAAAAATGATTCATGTGGTCGACCCCACATAGTGGGATTAAGGCTTTATTATTGTTGTTAGATAAATTATAATTTTTTAGTAAAAGAAAAATACGAGTAAATAACGAAGTAAAATTAGTATTTAAAAAACAAATAAATTAAATAAACTCGTATAGAAATTTGTATAAAAATAAAGACTAGAAATTTATATATTACACCATATTAATCACTAAATAAATTTCACCAGTTAAAAATAATAATAAATTATAAGAGGAGCTAAATGTGAATGTTTTAAAGAAAATAACTTAACTTAGTGTCTTTGCGTATAATTAAGGCTTTTCAATTTAAGTGGAATGAAGGACGAAAAGTGGATTGTTAATCATTTGAAGCTGTGGTGAACTCTTCTAAATTATGATAATAACTTTACGTTTTTTCTAAAGTACTCACATTAGAATGATATTTGTCAAGATATCTTGATTTTTTAATTATGATATTTATATTCTATTATATTAATTAAATTTGTCATATAAAAATGAATATTACAGATTTGCATATTTATACTTATTTATTATAAATATTGAAATAAATAAAAAAATATAGGATGATATATAGAATGCGAATTAGATGGTTTATATAGTATGCTTGTATATGCATGATTGAATCATGGAGTTTACCTTCTTATAGTAATATCTATGATGCTAAGGTACTCATACTTATAAATTGAAGAAGAATATTAATATTAACATGCAGTGCAAT
Organism: Phalaenopsis hybrid cultivar; assembly: GCA_002079205.1. NCBI lineage: Eukaryota > Viridiplantae > Streptophyta > Magnoliopsida > Asparagales > Orchidaceae > Phalaenopsis > Phalaenopsis hybrid cultivar. The sequence goes on from JXCR01145725.1 coordinate 5,837, forward strand.
TTTAGACAATAATTTTGTAATGAATGTAAATAATATTACATAAGATAAAATATTGTATTGTACGATAAAATAGTCTGAACATTTATTAATTGTCATAATTGATTAATGAATTATCAATTATTTTTACAATGATTCACTATGTTTGATGCATGTTATTTTTTTTATGTTATTATAATTTAGAGATATGAGTATTCTCTGAGTTGTTGATAATTTGCTATATTTAAACTAACAAGTTTAGGTATAAGATTTGAACTAAAAAATGGTTGATATAAGAGAAAATATGTATTAAGGTGTGGCCAACATAGGGAAAGGTAAAATCATTTTTAATTAATTTAAAAAAAATTTAATTGTTTGACTTTAAGTTAATTTGAATTATTTTTAGTAGTGGCCCTTTCAATTTATTTTGATGATTATTTTGTTGGTGATAGAAAATATAATTTATATTGATTCACCGTCCGACCATTTGTTTTCACTTTGGAAATTTCAAACTCCTCTGTTGGATCGTGACAGGTATGCCTTTAGCATAAAAAATACAGTGAAGTTTTAATGATGCAAGTTTAAGTTGTAGAAAATATTGGAGAAATTGGGCCTAAATATCATTCCTAGTTCATGAAAGGGTTTAACAATGGGTTAGTTTATTATGATCCAATCTGGTATGATTAATATGATAAATGAATTAATTTATATATACAAAACCCTAGACCCGATTCATTTATAGCAAGGTGGAATGGATTTAAGTCAAGGCCAACCGACTCATCTAAGACATTATTCGCATGCACGCTGACACAGACACGGTAAATAGCTAATCCTAAGGGCTTCATCATCAGGTAGGTATTTTTTGCATATCATATAGAAGCCTTATTTCTCATAAATTCTATGTTCTATTGGAAAGAATTTCTCACTTTATTGTGTACTCTAGTCAGTTATGTTAGTAATGGTGATACTTGTAAGCTATTTGATTGGATTTTTTGTTAGAATTAGATTGATCTTGTTTGTCTTGTATGTGCATAACAATTAAGTTATAAGTTCTGTATTCTCATATGATAAGACTCTATTAGGGTAGCCACTTTCTTCTTGTCATAGGAGTTTGAGGTACATGCACGTCGTGGGTCATGGATTGGATCTAACTTAACCCAAAGACCCTAACCCTTACCCGATCTGAAGTTTAGTCTGATCTGAAACTTATTGAATTTGATTTGGGTCCCATTCCACCCAATATGACCGTTATATAACTTCTTTCCTGATATGGAAAGCTAGTCCATTTGCATGTAGGATTGCGTCTTTTCAATAAACGATAGAAGATTCACACAATTAGAGAAACAAATATTACTATATTTCATTTTGAATGAATATATAGATTGAACAATATTTCAGTAATCAAGCTTATTTTCCAAAATGACTGGGAGTGTTGTCAGTAGGATGATTATGGAGAGATTCTTCAGACTTTGGAACTGAAGTATGGTATTTGATCAAAATGGAGGAAGAGAATTGTCAAAGTTACCCTAATACTTGCATGAATGGTGAATATTTTTTCCTTAATTAAATTAGATGTGAAAATTGCTTGAATTTTGAAGCTCTTTTTCTATTGCAGTTTTATATTTTAATCTTGGGGCATTTACATAAATACCACCCAATTCCTATGTATTTACATATCTAACAGCAAAACTTTGCTTGTTTGCATTTATACCAACCAAACTTTTCATGTCACCTTAAAAATAACACTTTTTGACTTTTAAAAAGTGAAATACATCCTTTCCTGCTTAGGAAAGGGGGTGTACATGTAAAAATTGAAGATTAGGTGTTATATATGTAAATACATAGGAAATGAGAGGTATATATGTAAATATTCCTTTCATCTACTACCAAATGTTAGAACTATTAGTAATGAGTGATGTTTGCAGCTATGGTGGAGATGAAGAAGGTCTTTGGCTTCATTGCTTGCGATACTCAGGACCTAACTGGAGCTATGAATGTCCTAGTCCTGATTGGGCTGTTCTAAGTTAACAAATTGTTAGAAATCCCTTCAATTCTTTCCTTAATTTTAAGCTGCAGTGCAGGTGGATCAAATTTGATTTATCAATTCTGCTGCTGCAGGTGAACTCGGATGTTCTAATCCTCTCTCTGCTGCTTCTCATGGAACTACAGAAAAACTGGGCTTAGGGGCAAATTTGAAGCTACAAGCCTACAGAAGCCTGCACTGGTGCTTGTGGTAATTTAATATTGACCAATTATCTAATATAAGATCATGCTAATTGTTCGAACATTTTTTTTTATTAAAAATGAGCTGGAAAAGTAAATTGTTGTAGAAATCTGTTATAAAATGTGGGCATTCAGTTCATCAAATTATTGCCACCAAAATCCGGAAAATCAAAACAATTAAAATTTTGATAGAATTGAAACAGCGATTCAAAATTTAATTTGATTTAAATGATTTGATTATAAACAAATAAAAAATTAATTATTTGGAGTTTAACTATAAATAAATATTAAAATTATATATCTTATTTGTATGATATTAATTAAATTTCATAAAAACTTTATTTAAGTTTGATTTTTTTTTTTTGGGTTTTTGTTAAATAAAAGGTAAAACTCAAAATAAGTGATTCGAATATTAAGGATTTAAAAATAAAAATTTGAAATGTATTTTTCAAATTATATTAAATCGAATCTAAAATATTGTACATAAAAAATGTGACAGTGTCTCAAGGAGAGCCAATGATTATAAGAGAGCACAAAAAATGAGAAGAGTAGGGGCCCGCAAGCCGATTGAGTCAGGAAAATGATGAGTTTGAAATTATTGGATTAAAATAAGATAGAAAAACATTCAAGCCAACCATTACAAGATTGTTGAGCAAGGGCATTGACCAATTTTATTGTAAACATGGTTTGTACAAATAGGGTATAATTTTTCAATATCATCAGTTGTCTCATGGACGCCCCCTAGGCTCTTCATTATGGGCCATGAATTGGCCCATAATAGAGCTTTGCGATTACAGTGATTGAATGAGCTATCTATTGGGTTACAGTGATTCATCATCTGCTTGATAACCTAGTCTCGCTCTACGGATGTGAGCTCATACAGGGAAACAAGGGCTGATACCCAAGCTAAATCAACTGATTGGCAAAGTCTAACAAACCAAGTTAATTATGTCAACCCAAAGCTAATCAAGCTCAATTGACTGGCTATTTTGACTCAGCCTAGCTGACTGAATCGGCCTTACCAAGTCGAAACCAAACAAGCTTTGTTGATCAAGTCAAATAGCAACCGAGTAATAGGCTCTTATATGTAAAATATCTAGAATATCTTGTACATACCAAAATAAAACAGAGGTAGAAAAATAATATCACTATATTATACCGCCTTCCATATAAATAGGGAATTCATTTCATGAGAACATTATTTTTTTTACTCACTATTGTTACTCTCTCTCTCTCTCTCTCTCTCTCTCTCTCTCTCTCTCTTATTTCTTACGCTAACCCTTGGGGTGCGATTCATAGACAATTCAAGAGTTGATATTACAAAGTGTCGTGAGCATGGATCATATCATAGAAAAGAGGAGGGGTAACACGGGAGAAAAAAAAACTCATAATAGAGACACAGGAAGCGTTGAGTGCACTAAAGAGTTTGTGAACCAACAAATCCAAAAGTTGAATGATCGGATGTTGCATGCCATGCGAGGGGCATTGGCTTGGGAAAGGGAGTAGTATCCCCGAGAGAAAGGGTTGAAGCCCAAGTGTTGATGAGCCCCTAACTTTGAACAGAGAAAGAGACGCTTGATACTTTGAAAATTTGATAGTTTTGGGCAGGCACCAATCACCAGGCATCAATTCAAGCATATTAAAGTCCCATCAGCTAGAGAATGTGTTCTCTCGGCAAATATATGAGTTAGACCCCCAGACAGGTTCAAGATCCCAAGATTGGAATTCTATGAGGGCAGAATTGATCCAATTGACCACATAGCCGCTTTCAAGTTGAATGTTTGAAGTGTCATCTTTTCTTCACCACGTTGAGAGATCCGACCCTCAAGTGGTTCAATGCATTGTCGTCAAGGGTAATGGATTCATTACAAGATAATCGTTGGTTGCCTCATTGAGGACAAGTCTCTTTTAAATCAACCTCCTATAAAAAAATTGTCCCCCAAATCTCGACCAGGTAATAAAATCCACCTCGGCCTGAGCCCGATGTACAAGTTAATCCTCACAGACATCTGACATATCCAAATGGAGGTCTACAATCTCCTCCCCCATCTTCTTCATTTGAGCTAACATCTTGCACATCTTCTCCTATTGTTAGATCTCGCCCGCTCAAGCAAAGAATTATCGACCTCATTCAGGCGCTAGATAATGATTTGTGAGACATCTAACATCCATTAGTTGTTTCCCCACAAACTGCACGGATATTTTCTAGATGGTCGACCCCACCATCCTCGCTCTTGGTTGGTACCTGGGCTACCGCTACTGAAGCTGTGGTCGGGTCCTAACCAACATGTTTCGAAGACGAGTCATATCCCAAGTCGATCAGATTAGTTGCACCAAGAAATAATGCAAAAAAGATGAGACATAAAAAACCAAAGCATAAAATGCAAGGCTAATGCCCCTCATTCCAAGTAGTCAATCCAACTTAGTCCCCGTAATCAACATGGTGCACCTACCAAGAGTTGATAGAGCACCTACAACTTATTGTGTTATAGGTGGTGGCAGAGCATAACTAAAGCAAGATAGATAAGTTTTTGAGCTGAACATTACAAGAATGTGTTCAATTACTCAATATCATCAACCATCCCACAGACATGGCCGTCAAAAAAAGCTTATTGTTCGCGAACAGCTCTTGTTTGGCTCGTTCGTTAAGTAAACGGGCTGAACACGGACAGCTCTTTGTTCGCTCGTGTTCTACTCTTTTTAGTTCGAAATAAAAAAATTGTATAATTATTTTATAATAATATATTACACATATTATTTATATAATAATATTATATATATATATATATATATATATATATATATATATATATATATATATATATATATATAAATATATATATATATATATATATATATATATATATATATATATATATATATATATAATAAATTTTATCTTTTTTCTAATATATATATATATATATATATATATATATATATATATATATATATATATATATATATATCATATATATATATATATATATATATATATATATATATATATATATATATATATATATATATTATATTCACGTGGGCAGCTGGAATTGCTCTGCTAGGGTTTCTATAACCATGTAGTCTGACAATAGCTGCCTGGATCCAAGTTTAAATTGTAGCTACTCTTGTGATAAAGTAATTATGCGCATTGTTTTGCATACATTTAGTCCAGGTTTGAATCCAACACTCTACATCTATTTTTTCAATTTAATTTTAACGAGTCAATTTCGAGCCAAACACGAATACAAATATTTAAATCAAACTGAACATGAGCACACTATTCACGAGCCGATTTCAAACAAGAGCAATTTCGCTCAAGTTCGGCTCATTTACAGCTCTACCCATAGATGCCTCGAATTTCCTCATTAGAGACCAATAATTGGCAACAAAATAAAGCGTTGTGATCATTCCAATGAATCCTCTCGTCAATGAATGAGCTATCTAAAGAGTTATAGTGATTCGTCTTTTGTTCGATAGCTCAGTCTTGTTCGATCGACAGAAGTTCCTCATCTAAGGATCGAGGGTCGACGACTAGACTAGAACAATTGATTGGCAAAACCTAGCCTATTGAGTCAGTCCTACCAAACTAATTCTAAACAACCTCAACTGATCAGTTGCACTGATTCAAGTTAACCGACCGAGTCGGTCTTTTCGAGCCGAAGCCAAAAAAATTAGGCGACTGAGTCAAAGAGCAGTCGAGCAATAGACTTATAAAAGTAAAATAACTAGAATATCCTGAACAACCCGTCATCAAAGTAAGGACAAAAATATAATATCATTATATAGTATCCTCTCCCCTATAAATAGGGAGATCTTTTTACGAGAAAAACTAATAGATTAGATGGTTTACTGTTCATTACAGTTCACTTACCTCTCTCTCTTTCTTTCTTCTTTCTTACTCTCTAACCCCCACGGTATTATTCGTGGACATATCAGATATCTAACCCCTAGTTTTTCCAGTTTGGAATTTTTATTTTATCCAAAAAAAATGTACACTCCTACAACAAATGAAGCACAGAACCGATGCAAAATCATATGATTTTATAGCATACCACCGATATGTACTAATCTGCCTATTTATATGCATTCATTTCATACGACTTTTACACAGTCGAGACTAATAATGAACTTTCACAGTAAAAAATTTATTGAACTTTGCCATTTTGTTTTGATCTAGTAAATATGGTAATAACTGTTAATAAAAAGCTTCTATCAAATTGCCTTTTAGAATGTTAAATTATTGTACTTTCAAATTATGTGTCATCCCAAATATGGTTGTAAACGAGCTGAGCTAGAGGGATATCAGATTGGGCTTGTGTTTCGCTCGTACAAAATTGTTTCTTTTTGAAATAGGCTCGTGATCAACATCTCGTGAGCAACATATTCGTGTTTAGCTTGGTTAACATTTGAACTCTTTTATCTCCGTCTTCTTCAATCTCGAAGCCATAAGGATATGCCTGCAATTTATTTTAGCTTAAAAGAAACATAATATTATGAATGAATTTATAAAAGTTTATAAACATAATAAAGTAATACTTGTTTTATTTAAAAGTATAAAAAGAGTTTTAGATTGTATATTTCGAACTCTTCTCAGCGCATGCTCGGTGAGGTTGCATGATAAATGTCATCCAGAGATAGCATATGGAGTTCATATCTCAGACATATAAGTTAAGTAGTCTTTGTCCTAGCAATCAACCATGATGGTTTGCATGGATGCATGCCTTCCAAATATAAAAGAGTAAAAATTATAATTTTAGGCAAATTTACTCGAGTCAAAGACAACAAGCAATATAAAAAAAAATAATCAATATCATCATTAACTCAAGGTTTTAATATTTATTACTCTTCTTACCATCCAACATGTTGCACAAACACATGTCACACCAGTTATTAAGTATTTTAGTCATAAACTAACAAATTGGAATAACTAGAAATTGTAATTATCGTTGTCTCTTATAGAATCTAACAAATAAACATAATTAACCTAACAAGTAGCCAACAGATAAAAACTAATCAACCAACAATCGTTGAGGTTATTAGCAACTAGTGGTTAGCAGACGGTCAGAAACCAAATTAGTTGTATTGACCTGACCTAATAAAACCTATATAATACAATAGATTATTTCAAGTGAACACACAACAGATGTTTAGCCTAAGGCCTGTTAAAGAATCTTTTTATCTTTTGATTTTTATTACATAGATCCACTAATTCATCAAAAAAGATATAAAATAAAGCCAAAGATCATCATGACCACATTTCTCTTTTTACACATCAGAAGTGTTACATCCAAAATATTTATATACAATGATCATAATTTTCTAATAATTCCAAAAAAAACGTACAAATCTATCATGATTCATGCACACACACTAGTAAATGCAACAAGGGCGAGCGAATGACTCAGTATGTTACATAAAACCTACAACTAAAATTAATGCGCAAAAATAAAATAATGTACGTAATTGCATCATAATCATATCATTTATGCTAAACAAGTATTTTTATAAGTCATTAAGCATGTATATGTATATTGTAAGACATAACCATAACATGGTATCAAATCACAATAGTAGCAGTGTATATAATTTTCATCATCAAACACAACTAGCATCGGTTATTTGCTTAATCATATGTGGTGTTTTTCCTGAATCAATTTGTTAATCTCGCTTTTGTGGGTGCACCAAAGGGGCAACACAGGTTTCCCGTGCTCTCGGGATTTTCGGCACAAAAATTCTCCTAGATTTGGCACAAAGGCGCTGAATTTTGGGCGCGGGGGTGCAGTAACTCTGGCAAGGGCACGCCAGTGTATACTTATGTCAAGTGTTTGGATTTTGTTCTCCTACCTCCTAATAGTGATCTACTACTCTATGAAGATCAAGATAGTAGAAAATTATAAACAACACATTCATAAAGAAAAACAAATAAGCTTATCAATAATAAAATGTGCAAATTCTAAGATATTGCTTGGGTTTCCTCCCATGATAACGCTTGGTTTAACTTCCTCAGCTAGATGATACCATATATGTTATTTAGACTAAGTCTCTCGGGTCAAAGTGCCACCTCAATAATCATTGATCGTTTATTTTGTTGTGGTTTTCAGTAGGGTCATGCTCTTGGTATCTCCCAAAAATTTTAATCATGATCTATCCATTGATGGACGCTTTGCAGTAACCTCTCACTTTCAGCCAGATAATCACTAACGGTTCTAAAAAGTAGACTATGGTGGTCTCCCAATAGATCTGAGCTTAGTGGTCGAGTTTCTCCTAACTGAAGAGTGATATTTTTGTCAGTCAAATTCCTAAAAAAAAAAATGAATTATTTGTTGCACTTCCAGGTGCACATCCTTGGATTTCTCATATTGGATTTTTATCATCCAAGCTACAGTTTCAGCTCTTTGAAATTGATTATTCCTATAAGCTTTGGGAATGTCCGATAATTTTAAGACAGTAATTATACCTACTTGATCATGTTCTTGTAAAATTACCTTCCTCTCCTGAACATCAATAATAGCCCTTCCTATGGCTAAGAATAGTCTCTCAAAAATTACATGGATTCCCTTATCAACTTTTAATTCAAAAATTATGAAATTAGCCAGAAAAGTGAATTTATCTACAATGACAGGCAGACTTTCAACTATTCCTAGAGGATGAGCCACAGATTGATCTGCTAATTGAAGTGTCAAACTCACAAGCTTAATTTCTCCTCTTCCAGTTATTTGAAGATGTTCAAAGGCATGCACTGGACACTAGCTCCAAGGTGATAAAGTGCTTGTCCCTGAAATTTAGTTCCTATGGCATAGGGAATAGTGAAAATACCAGTTTCCTTACTAGGTTTTTAAAGTTTTGGAGGGAACGGAGGTGGAAGTCCCTTAGTTGGGTCAATCTGGATGATCGACGATACTTTTCCTAAGTTAGGCTTCTCAGGTGTATTATCATTTAGGTAGTCAGTTTCCTTTTGACTCTTACTACCTTGCACTACTCCAAATTTTGGATTTTTGGATTTACCTCAGTGTCATTGAACAGTGCACCTGGGGGTCTTTTGTTTATTGAGTTCACCAGTTGTCCTAATTACATTTCCAAATTTTTAATGGCTATAACTTGGCTCTATATGGTGTTCCCAATTTGAATAACGAACTCCTCAATAGGTGACTTCTTTTAAGCAAGTTGGGACTTAGATTGGAATCATGGTGGATATGGCTATTTTTAGGGGTTTTCTCCTTAGTTATTACCATGACCTATAGAGTTGTTCTGATTGTCCCCCATTGTTGGTTGTTGTTATTTAAATAGAAACTTGGGTGATTCCTCCAACCTGTGTTATAGAAGTTGGAATATGGGTTATGATCATGATTTCCTACGGCATTACAGATTCTATGTGGCATGCCAGAATCTACCACGAGTCCATACATTGATCCATCATTGGTGGAAACTGTAGCACAAGATTCATCTGTAGATTATCTAACTTCCTAGAGATAACAACTACTTTGGTCGTTGGAAGAGCTAACACTTCAGATTCGTTCATGCTTGCTACTTTATTGTGGTAACTCCTTTAGCTGACCATTGGAAATTGTTTGTGATCTCTTCTAACAATTGGTAGGCTTCATCAAAAGGTTTGAACATTAATGACCTTTTGTAGTAGCATCTATTAAGAACCTCTGAGAACAACCAAATCCATTCTAAAAAAGTTTGAATGATTAGCCAATTAGGTAAGGCATGATGGAGGTGCCTCCTAAGTAAGTTCTTAAATCTCGCACAGTCGTCATAAAAAGACTCTCCATCAGTTTGGTTAAATGAGGTGATGTCATTCCATCAGTTTGGTTAAATGAGGTTATCATAAAGTGGCTCACCATCAATTTCGGGTGTGTTGGAGGAAAGTCCTTGGCTAGAAATTTTTAGGCCAAGTCATTCCAGATCATGATTGATCCTAGGGCAAGGAAATTAAGCCATACCTTAGCCTTATTTATCAAGGAAAAGGGAAAAAGCTTCAGTCTAACGATATCGTTGAGGACATCGTTGTACCGAAAGGTGCACACAAGTCAAGAAAATTAATCAAGTGAAGGTTGGGGCCTTCAGTGCAAAGTCTTATAAACTAATTATTTTGTACCGTTTGGATTATGACAGGTTGTAGTTTAAAGCTATTGGCTTCACTAGTTGGGTAGATTATACTTAAGTGTATCTCCTCAATAGAAGGGTTGGCTTATTCCCTAAGTGGTTTCAAGGTGGGGGTGTTAAAGTCAACCATCACAACAGATGTTTCAGGAAACAAGTGTGATCTCCTAAGACATCTAAGAGTGCGCTCAATCTTAGAGTCAAAAAGAGCAAGGTCATCCTCAGCTCCCTTATGCATAATAAATAATCTATTATATGCAACAAGTTAGCTAACAATCTCACATGCAAATGCTACACACAATATAAAAACGAAAAAAAACATAAAGTAGAAATTAAATTAATAGAAAATGTTTTTTTTAGCTTTTTTTTTCTTTCTTTCAGTTGCAAAAAAACAACAATATTACAGATACAACAAAAATAATAAACAAAAACAAAAACAAGAAATCAAGAAGTGTCAAACTAAATTCCTAAAATTTTCATCTAAAGTTTCCTTAATAGAAGAAATAAATTTTAACATCTTTCATCGGCAATGGCGCAAAAACCTTGATGCGCTAAAACTTACTGAGAGGTAAGTTGGCCATATGCAAGTTCACGTATCAAGTAGTAATGCGGTTAAAAAGTATCCCTTATCAATCCTATGAGAAAAGTGTAACAATTAGTTAAGCAGAAAAATCTTTAGTCTACGAATCTGGTGAACCTAGCTTGGCAGATTCACAAAAGGATTTTAAATATTAGTCCAAATGAAAAAAGAATAGGTAATAGATAGAGGGAACATAAGAAGTAGAAAAAATATCAAGTGTTCCTTCAAAATTGATGAGGCTCTTGCCTTTGTGATTTGAGGCTTGTGGTAATCATAGATTCCCTAAATGTTCTCCTACGTGGTTGTTGTCAATCAAAGATATGTTACTTCTTATGCGTATGTCTAAGTAAAAAAAAGCCTAGAACCCATGAAGTTGAGGCTTTCTCAATCCCCATGACAATATATGTGGTTATTTCAATCCTTAGAAAGATTACAGAATTCCACTATAATATGTCAATTCTCTCAGAATTATGTGGTTAACCCTTTGTTTCCACCGAGCAATGGTTAGAAGTCAAAGTTTCACAAAACTTTTTAACATCCTAGTTGGTCAGACTATGAGTAAATTAAGATCAGAGATTAACCAAAAACATAGGCCATAAAAATACAAGAAAATGCTAACAAAAAAATTTCTTAGAAAAGCACGATGAAAATCTCTACCCCTACTCCTTAGAGAAACAAAGAAAATTTTGTCACGCATTGTCGAGAAAACCACAGACACATAATCCATGCATATCTTCATTGAAAGAAATAAACAATAGTAAAAAAATTATAATAATATTTGTCTTCTCTGTGAGAGTATCACCTTTCCCTTTCATACAATAAATCTCTCAAGAACTAGCATGAAACTAATGGTGGAAACCTCTCGAGGTTTCAATCGAAAGGAAAGAAAGAAAAATAAGAAGAAACCTTTCTCAGCTCAAAACTCTCTCTTTGATAAGCCTCCAACCAACTCTCCCTTCTTAAGATTCACCTCATGAGTTGATTTATATGCAAATCTTGGCAAAGACAAGAAAATTCTTTCCAAAATAGGCTCTACAAACTAGTGCAGATGAGCTGAGTACTATGTGGGGGGCGTCGTAACTATGACAGGGATGCGGTGAAGATTGGACAAACGAGCAGGCACGGGTGCAAGAAATCTGCCATAGGACCTTTAGACTGGGCACAAAGATAATGAACATGATGCGGGTGTTGTGGAGTTAAAGTGGACACACCGTCTTGGCGGTGCGGTTGTGCTGGTCAAAAATCTTTGTATTTTACTTATTTTTATGTTATTTTGCTCAAAATTCTTCATTCACCCTATCCTTTGCACAATTAAGAGAAAAATAGCTTTCTTAAGCATAATATTAGTCAAACATATGTAAAATACATGCAAAAATGTGCCATCAAAATATCAAGTATTTCACTTTTATCATTTATAAGCATGTCAAATTTGATGAATGAGTTGGTGTTCATGTAACCATCATGTTGAGTCATTTGATCATATTGTCATGATCTCTCCAGCAGAAGATGATAGGCATTCGTGGGCAACACATAGCTCCAAACTTGATCTTTAGCTAGCTCTCAATCAAAAAATTAATAACACGCCTTCTATCAATGTTGATCCTATTCTCCTTTTACAATCATGTCAAAGAATATGGCTTGGGATGTCTATGAGTCATGATGCTCAACTTGTTCACCATCAATTTTGATGACACATTCTTGTTTCTACATATATCAATGATAATGTTGCATATCTTTTCTTCCATGGTGTTATGAGTGTAGCATATATTGTGGTGAAGTCATAGTTGCTCCTTCGGCACCTCAGTTTTGATGACTCATTCAACCACAAGCATTTTTCCATCATCTTGTTGAATTTAGTACTCCTTTCCCTTTTCATCAACTACTTCCTCATTGCTAACTTCCTTCACTACACCTTGTTCAATAAAGGTGGGACACAACTCAACTCATGGGCAACTAGAGGTGATTTGCCCAAATTCATAGCATTTGAAGCATTTTTTTATTGGGATTGTAGTGGGTGTGCCACTCTTCTTAAGATTTTCTTACTCTGAGTGCCTCTATCATTATCTTGACTTGATTTCTTAACTCTTTGAGGCACACTTCTACGTTGTCTTCAAATGAGGGTGGTTGTTCGAATGGTGGTGGTTTTTTGCTCTATTTATGTTGTGTCTCCACCTTCATTGCTAAATCTTGAACATCTCCTTGCGATCATTGGAGCTGCAATTGCATAATTTTACTAATAGTTGGCTTCAAGCCTCTCAGATATCGATCTATAGTATTGTCTTCTAGCTTGACCAATTCACACTTCATCTAATGCTGGTGAAAGTGTGTTGTGAACTCCTTCACTTTTAGATCTCTCTATTATAGATGATGGATCCTTAATAACATATCTCGATGGTAGTGAGGAAGTAAGTTTTTTTTTTTTTGCATCTCTTTCCTCATCTTCTTCCATCTGTTAATCTTGTCACTTCCTTCTCTCCTTATTTCCCTTTACAAGTTTCTCCACCACAAGAAAGTGCTCTTTTTCAATTTAATGGATGCAAGTTTTACCCTTATAAATTCTAGCACCTCTTTGTACTCAAAGAGTCTCTCAATTGCAACCATTCAATGAGAGCATCTTGATCCATCCACCCATCAAACTCTAGTAGATCCACTTTTATTCAAAAATCCCTTTGTCCTTCGTATGTCACATCCTCTCTTGACTTCCTCTGACAACAAAGTATGAATCATCATGGTCTTTCCTCCTCATCAATGATGTCCTCCCTATGAAAAGGATTCATATTCTTATCTCTTTCTCCTCTCCGACCATCCATATCACAATCAAGGGTAAATTTCCATTGGGTCCCATCATCAATATCCAGAAGCCTCTACTAAAATTGATAGATCTCTTATTGTATCTCTTACCAGATAGTTTTTGGCATGTTTCTTCTTGGCGACATGATTAGTGCTTGGATTTGTAGGAGTGGAAGAGGGTGTCAGAGGATAAGAATGAAAATTTTTGGAGTGGAGATGTGTAGGAAGGCTAGAAAGCCTACAATAGAACTAGGGTCAGGTTAGTTCTGATACTAAATAATACCGGGGTTAAACTAAACCATAATGATAAAAATAAAAAATTATTACTCAAAAGCAAATAGGGTTATAATCAAATTTTCTTAAAATAAAAATACAACAATCGACACAAAAAACTCAACTAAAGCATATCTCAAGGGTGGTAACCGGTGAAAGAGGTTGGGAGTTGATCGTGAGTGCAATCAGGATGGGTAAGGAGAGTATTGGTCTGCGACAAGGAAAAGGTTGGTGGTTGTGGACTATGATGGGAAGGTTTTATGTAGCTTGGGATGCTATTATATGGCATAAAACCACTTTGTCAAGGCTAGAACAAAAGCTATGAAGCAGGGGAAGGGATTCTGGGAGGCGGGGATAGCGGATAGATAGTAGGAGTGGGGTTGCCTAGGCGTTGGAATGTGGCAGCAAGGGATGACAGCAAGGTGAGAGGGAGCTAGGTGATAGGAGGCTACATGAAAATAACAAGGAGGTTATTTTTTGGGTGGTTGCATTTGAATGTGGTGATGGGGCTTGAGAAGGGAAGGTTGCTAAGGACTGGCATTGTTGAGGAAAATCAACAACTCGGACTAGATACAACTGGAGCACTACTCTTCAGCAGATATATCACCGAAGGAGAAAACCTAGACACTAGCAACATTTTAATAGAAATCATGAAAAAATTGAAAACCTAAAACACGAAAATCACACACACACACACACACAGAGAGAGAGAGAGAGAGAGAGAGAGAGAGAGATATATATATATATATATATATATATATATA
>JXCR01145725.1:20639-47222 GCA_002079205.1 Phalaenopsis hybrid cultivar
ATATATATATATATATATATATATATATATATATATATATATATATATATATATATATATATATATATATATATATATGTTCTAGATAACTAGTACTGTATTCCTCTATGGAAAGGAGGCACCAGTCTCTCATGGGAGAGCAAATCCGCCCTCCTGGGTCTGGACTAATTTAGTCTAGATGAAAGACATGATGGGAGAAGCCCGCATATCACACTGCATCATGCCCACAACATTATTGTCATATACGTGACTTTATTGGGGCACCCTCATAACCAGTGTATGATGCAACCTTTCATGTATTTACTCTACCAATTTCTCGACAAAATTTTATATTTCTAATAACTCTTGCAAGTAAAAGATATAGATTAAAATTAGTAACTAGATAAACAAATAAACATATTCTAAATAACTTAATTGGAAATGATATTATTAAGATAGTTTTCACACTTTTAGTAGAAGATCTCATCCAACTAGATGAATAAATAAGTGTATTGACAACTTTTATTTATAGTGAACTTCTACAATCATCTGAAACTCTCCCACCATTAATAAATGCAAATTTTATTGCAATTGTTATTATAAGAATTATGAAAATTTTTTAGTTCATTTTAAAGAAACATGAATAATTGAGTGTATTCAACTTGTTTCATTCAATAAGATCAAATTGATCATTGTTAAATATAAATAAACTCTCATCAAGATTAATTTGTAAATCAAATTTAGAAGGTTGAATAGACTCAATGATACTACAAAATTAGTAAAATCAAGCATATAATCCAAATTTAATGAAAAAATAGAGTCAATTGGCGAGTGTAACGATTTATTACCACTTGTTAAATTAAAACTAACAATATCACTTACATATTGATTACATATTTCCCAAATAGTGTGTTCAGCTTCTTTAAATTTTTATTCTTATTCAATTGATGAGTGTATTTTGGAAAATTTAAAATAATAAATTTTATTTTCAATTGGGAATCTAACAAAACTGTTATAGACATAATTAGATTGCACTCTCCCAATACTTAAACCAAATGCTATCTTTAGAGGAAACCCAAGCGTTATCTAATTTGTTGAGCATGCTTTTACTTTCAACATTTGTTTCATAATTTACTTTAATTTTGAACTTTTCTTTGAAGTTTGCTTTAAATTTTCATTTGGATTAGTTTTAAGTCTTGTCCCTCTATGGAGTAGTTAATCCTAGATGGTGGGGTAGGAGTCGAAGATCATTATTTTTGCTTCTGTTATACTATAGTACATCTTCTGAATTATGTATTGTTACATAGTTTTCATACTTTTGTTATGAGATTATTTTGACTGTGCATGTATTTTTTCTTTCATGCACTTACTTGTTGTACCTATGCTTACTTTTATTTGTACGTTTCATATTTTATGGAGAAAAACAAGTTTGAAGGGAAAGTATTTACCTTTATACGAGTCTGAGAGTAGTTTACAAAGCTCGGTAAAAGACTAAAAATATTAATATGGTAACTCCTGTTAAGAATTCTGATTAATTCAACCTGCTTATCAAAAATTCTCTTAAAATATAATAAATTTCACTTAGAAAAGATTAACCTCAATGTTTTAGTTATGAGATTTCATAACTTAACAACTTCTGATGGTACCTCAATAAATTTCAGGATGATTAAAAAAGTGTGATTAAAATACCGAGTAGCAAACCAAAGATTGTTTAAGTCTTTTTTAGTTTTTTGATAGTCAGTTGGTATTGTCATAACCTTTAACTGGAAGATAACATAAATATGTGACATGAAGTAAGCATTTTTTTAAGATTTATTTCCTAAGGAAAACTAGGCCTTCAAAACATCTTAAAAAGGAAAAAAAAAAGTTTTCTAGTTGCAAAATCGTAATTCTCAAGAAAAAAAAAAGTAAAAAAGTAAAAGAAAAAAAGTAAAAAAAAAAGAGAAAAAGAGGAAAAAGTGAGAATAAAAAGTTAAAACCCTAGAAAAGAAACTTGAGGTTGGTACGAAAAATTGAAAGAAAGAAAATTGGGAAGGTGACTAATAGAACTTAAGTAATAAGATTTTTTTTATATAAAATCCATCTAATATTATCTTTAAGGAAAATAGTTAAGTAGGATTAAGTTGGCTAGTTGCACTAGGATTTCTTTAAAATATTAAAGGTTAGTGCATATATTTTAAACATCATAATTTAAGAATCTTTGGGATTACTTAAGGCCAGAACGAAGGGAACTAAGGAAAAGATCAAGTTATAACACATTAAGAATAATTGACCATAAAATGACACTTAACCATTTTTATTTGAATTTGATAAATAAGTTGAATAATTTAAAAACCTACCAGAGTACCTATTAGTTTTTCATGGGGCCCCTACTAAGCTGTGAGATTACTTAAGGGCAAGTAGTAAGATTAGTTTGGAGGTATTTACATGACTCATGATTTACATGATTTTACCAACATATCTTTATTCTTCTTAGTTGATATTTCACCTTATTTATCATGATTATATGCTTTTGTAAGATTCCTTATGTTATTTTGTAGGTTGTAGGTGTTAAACAAGTAAAATAAAGTCCAAACACTTGAAATAGTGATATTTAGCATAGTCAGGCTAAATCTGGGTGTGACGATGCCAGAACTGCTGTGACTACACCAGTTTCAGATGTGGTCACGCCGATAGACTGTCAAACCCTATTTTGGAAGGTATTTTTATATTGGTTTTTGTTGGATGTTTAAAAGGAGAATCCAAGGCCCGAATAGAGGGTGATCTTTTGGAGAGGAGAGATATGGAGGCGGCTATGACACCAAAGTTCAGGGTTTTTGAGAGTTTTCCATAGTTTTT
The DNA here is from genome assembly GCA_002079205.1 of Phalaenopsis hybrid cultivar. NCBI lineage: Eukaryota > Viridiplantae > Streptophyta > Magnoliopsida > Asparagales > Orchidaceae > Phalaenopsis > Phalaenopsis hybrid cultivar. The sequence goes on from JXCR01145725.1 coordinate 23,457, forward strand.
CTCTTCCTCTTTTTGTTTTGAGGTCCTAACTGTTTTTTCTACCTTTTCCTTTATAATTTTTTATATTTTTCTAAGAGGCTATTGCATGTGAGTGGAGTTGGCTATTGTGGAAAAGGGAACAAATTGTGTTATAAGATTTTACTTTCAATTTTTACTTGCAATAATGATTTCAATGAATGTTTGTCCTGCATTCTTTCCAACGTGCATAGCTAAGTTTCTTTTCGCACTTATGAGATTCGTGTTTTGTGGAATTGTGGTTTTCTAGGAGGATTTATTTCCTTGTAACAATTTCTTAAGAAATCATGGTTTTTTCCATTGTTGTGTAAACCATAAAGTTTCATTTAATCCTAATCTAATCAATTAGGGTGTTAATATATTTCTTGATCTGTGACTCTTACCTGTTGCACAAAGGAACGAAATGGTTACCCACAAAACAAGGATAACTATCAACATATTTTATCTAAGTTTTGCAACATATAATGAGCATTGGAAAAAATCTGCGGGATGCCATGGGGAATGAGGAAGTCTCAACTTTATGGATTCTAACCTTCTTTTGACCTTGAAATAGGCTTAAGGAGGAATTTCTATCCATGTTAACTACAATCACATATGAGAAAGTTTAGGAAAATCACGAATCTCAACATTACCTAAATTACAGTGGCATGAGCCTCACATACCTTAAAAACTGTAGGATTTCTTTATTGTTGTTTTCTGTCTTTTGGTACATGTTATATTTTGCTTTTGCTTTTAAGTAGGGTTTTAGGAAACCATTTTCTATTTTTGATTACACTAAACTAGATTTAGAGGTGTAGTAAACTAAAAATTCGTCATCCAGAATAATTATTAACACTTTTCTTACAGGATTGAAATGGGGTATTCTTAAATTGCATTATTAATTGACATGTATATTTGCATTGTGCAACCAACTTACTTAGCGGTAAGTTTTGGCGTATCAAATAATTGAGACAACAAATACTACTTCTCAACTCTATGAAACTTTATACTTAAAAGTAGTGTGATATACTACCGACACCTTCAGTGGAATGAGTATAACTAACATCAATTTATTTAGTAAAGGATCTAAACACCTTAAAATGGAACAAGAATATATTCAAATTTCGATATATCAACTATCAAGAGTAACAATTGAATTCTGTGATTTAATACAAAAAAGAGGCCCTTAATTCACATCTCTATTGAGAGTTTCAAATAATCTGACATTTACTTAGTAAAAGTGCTAATCACCACAAAATTTAATAAAAATTTACTAAAAGTTTTCATATATCAACTATCAGGAGTAACTAATAATAGAAATTTGAGAATTAAAGCAAGACATAGACCAACAATTCATATCTCAAATGAGAGTTTCACTATCCCATTTTTTGTTTACTAAATCTGCTAAAAATACTAAAATCTAGCAGAATTTACTAAAAAATTACATATATCTACTATCTACAGTAGCTAACAATTGTTAGAAAGATGCACAAAACTCCACATCTCAACTAAAATTTTCAAGCTATCACATTTGTTTAGTAAAGGAGTTAAGAACCATAAATCCAGTAAGAATTTAGTTAAAACTTGCATACATCAAGAGTAACAAAGAACAAGAAAGAATTTAGTTAAAACTTGCATACATCAAGAGTAACAAAGAACAAAAGAGATATCCAATAAAGATATAATCCACATCTGACATCTCAATTGAGAGTTTCTAACTATCAAGCATTTACCATTTCCTAATAGGACAATATTGAAGGGCATTTGTAGACTACAAAAAAATTCTTTGAGTACATAAGAAGATGATAAATCAAAATCAACTTCTCGAGCAAGCATAAATTATTATTTCCTGTTATGAATAACATAAATGAAAGCAATCAAATAAATTACACAAGAAGATCATTAAATATACATTTCTTCAAATTATAGTGGTCATTGGAACATTTAATTTCCTTCCATAAAAAGTAAAATTAACTAAATGTAAGTTCATGTAAAATTTTTACATATACTTTAGGTGAATATAGATAATGAAAGAAATCTCTAATTCTTTCTAAATTCAAATAACTAACTTGTTTTCTATAAGCAATAGTATTTTAATAGAACTTCTTAAATGAATCAAAAACATTAAACATAAAATGAAAATCCAAAATTTAAAATGCTAATCAAATAAAGAAAACATGACTGTTGTAAAGAAAGCCATTGGCAACAAGCTAATCAGCCAAAAAATATGTAATATTTTGAAGAAGAGAGAAAGAAATGAATCCAGCTCTCCTTCCACCTAAATCATAAAATCCTAAACGCAAAACTAACCTATAAAAACTTTTTTCAGTATTTCTACTTTAAAAATAAAGTGAAAATCTCAATCCATAAATCAACATTTGTTCGTGCTTAACTCGTTTACTGATCAAGTTTAAAAATTTTGTTCATGTTCAACTCGTTCACATAACGAATGATTTGAATACGTGCAACTTAACGAGACGAAACGTTCTATTTGGACAGCTTTAATCCCAAACCAATAAAGAGCCCTAATGCATGAGTGCCACCTTTACTTGCATTTCAAAATTACAAAAGAGCTTGCATGTGCTTTTCCATGCTGGCCAATAAAAGCCTTGTGGCACCCACTGATCTTAATCTTCTCCGCTGAACAGACCACATCATTGTTGGATAGATAGCCATGATTATGCCAGAGCCGAAATACAATTAAGCATGTCTAAAACGAACCAGATCCCACAAAGTTTTTCTGTCTTGTCTCTGATTTAAGGGACCTAATCAACACGACAGAGTGATTCGTGTTGCCCGAAGGCACATGAAAGTGGTGGCAGGCAACGCCTTATCATCCCTTGATTTTTAATCGGACGGTGCTGATGAAGATTGAGGAGCCAAAATAAAAATAGATACAGAGCAACTTGGTCCACCATTATTGAACGATGATGGGGAGGAGACCGAGCATGAGGAACTGCTGACCTGTAAGGAGACACGATTAATAAATATGTCGAGGTATGTGCTTTGGGGACGCAACCATGCAGAATGATTTCGATAGTTTATTGAAAGCGCTGCTCCTTTCGGTGAAATGATGAGCAACGCTTCTGAAGGCCCCAGCCAAGTTGATGAAAATTATAAATCTAAGTTTTTTAATGCATTTAATTTTAGAAAATTTTACGAACAATACATAATTCTTATGTGGTTAAATATGTATCAGCAAGAGTTTATATTTACATTTATAGGACTTTAGTGTCCTAAAGTTGTGCATGAAAATGTGTATTTTAACTCGTTAACTTGTTGGCTTTCTAAAGTTGCTCCATATTCGAATATCAGGTTATTCATAGCCATTACTGACCTTGAAAACAATGTTATGTTGTCTAAGCTATATTTTCTTTAGAGTTATAAGAGTAGTTTGAAGGCATGGAAGCTATTTATCTATTTATTGATATGTCATCTACAAATTTATCATTTGGCATGAATTTCGAGGCTTCGCGTGAATCTCGAGGTGATTTTTGAGCAAGAGAAATTCAAGCTTCAACAAAAATCATCTAAAATTCTAATTTGAGAAAACATACAGTCAAATTGACTGACTTTGCGGGACGGACCCAATGATAACAAAATTCGTCGTTAAACTAAGCTCAAGTCATTAAACCACTTTTGGAAGCTTTCAATGCATAATTGGAAGGTCAAACATATTCCAATGCTGAGAAGCTTATAATCAAATAGTATCTCGGAGACCAATCTAACGAACCCACGATCGCTTAATTCTGACATCATTAAGGTACTCAAATGTTCACCAATTTTCATTCAATCGAAGAAATCTTTTTGGGTCGTCCGAGGGAGTTTGAATTTCTATCTTATTTGCAGAGAAGCCTCTCTCTGACTCTATAAATAAAGTCATACCATTCTCTTGAGAGAAGGAAGAGACCTTGAGCCAGAAGAAAACTAAAGCTTAGAGGAGAAGCTGAAGTCCAGCATCGCTTATGCACAGCAGATCTGGCGAATATCTTCCTCTCCTCCATTTACTGACCACTATGAACCACTCCTCATTGGCCACCGTTAGCCGCTTCTTACTCATTGCAATGAAACCCATTGTAGAATCAAAATAACTGTTGTGGAATCCCATGGTACATTAAAGAGTAATGAGGCATAGTGCATAACAATGCACTCTACATATGGTGCAACAAAACCTCCCGAAGTTGATGTAACAATATACCTCTAATATGGTGCAATGAAAATCTTGATGGTGGTGTAACAACGCACCTCACATAAGATGCCATAATGCCTCTAGAAGATGGTGTAACAATGCATCTTGAAGATTGTGATTTTCTTCAGATTCCTAAAGCTCTCCTTGCAGCCCACCGCTAAAGCCTACACGACCAACTATGGCATATGTTGTCTACAACTTGTGTAGCTACCGACTCTGGGCTCTAAGGCCTCTGGACATCATCACAAGGCACTACTACAGCCTATGTGACCAACTATGGCCTGCATGGTCAACAACTCGTGCAATTCTGAACTCCAGCCTTTACAACCTACGAAAGCCATCACAACTGGCCATTATAAATTATGAACATCACTAAAACTCATCATTATGACTAACATAACTAACAACAACCAATGTGCTCCATAACTTGTATCTCTCCTGACTTCAGCCCCTACAATCTATGAACATTATCACAGCTCACCACGATGACTTACATGACTAACTATGATGAGTTCCTCAATGCATGCAACTCCCGAATTTGACCTCTACAACCTACAGATGTTATCATAGCTCACCACTATGACCTACATGACCAACAACGCTCTATGTCGTCAACAACTTGTGCAACTCTTGACTCTGGTCTTTGTAGCTTACGATATCATCATAGCTCACCACTACAGCCTACGCGACCAACTATGGCCTACGTGATCTACAATTCAAGAAACTTCTGACTCTAGCTTCTATAGCCTAGGTACGTTATCACAACTCACTACTGTGACTTACACGAGCAAATAAGGCGCAAATAAGGCATATATGTTTCACAGCTTGTGTAGCTTCAGATTCCAGCCTTTAAGGCCTGCGAACGTCATTACATATCATCATTATGACTTATATAACTAACTACATCCTGGGTGGTTCACAGCTCATGCATATCTCGACTCTAGCCTCTATGTTCTACAGACATCATCGCATCATACTACTATAGTCTACATCACCAGCTAGGACCTACATGACTCACAACTTGTGTAGTTTCCAACTCCGGCCTCTATGGCCAATCAATGGTTTTGAAGCAACCATCTGATTAACACACAGACAACTAATACCATTGCTTTTTTACTATGGCTTATAAGAAAAGTTGGTACTATAACCATCATCTACACACTCATAGTGAACTGCTGAATCATAGCTGGGTAGCAACTGCAAAGATAATTCTTCCTCACCCCCTCTCCCCCCAATCCCAACATTATACTGGAGTTTTTTTTCTCAACTGTATCAAGAAGCTAATCTCTTCAAGATTTGATATATGGATTGCTTTATAAGCACATGTAGAAAACACCACTATTAGAGGCCAATAAAATACTTTAAAAGAAGCAACTAGCAAGTTGTCAAATACTATTTTTGAGTAAGACTACAAACACATTTATAAGAAAAAGTATGGTTTATTTCGACATATGCCTCAATCTGAAGAAATGCAGAGTCTCTCTAAATTCTCATTTTAGGATAAATTTATCTTAAATAGATCAATCTGACCTCTTCCATCATAGATATCACTATCAAGTAGAAGCTTTGACTAAGAGCCTCAAATATGTCAAAAATCCTTAATATAATTCCTTCAATATCTTCCAAAACAAGTTTTGATTATCAAGCAGAAGCTTCGACTAATAGCCAATGATTATCACTATTATTTAAGTCTTGGTAATAACTCCAAAAAACATGATCTGCTCCCTAATAACTTGATTGAAATTTCAATATTAGATATTCTTGCACACTGAGATTTATCACGCAAGAAAACAAATCATTTCAGTAATATAGGGCTCGATTAAGTCCAGATTTTCGATCCTACAGAGACAGTCGTAATGACTCCCTTAAGAAAAGTTCTAGTTTACTACTAATAGGTCTTAAGCTGGAATATTGATTAATGCAGTTTTCTAAATTATTATTCCTAAATTACAACACTAAGTCTAAAGCTAAATCTAGCTAGATTAATTGGTTTGGTGAATATCAAGTGAAAAAAGCTACCTTTCTGTTAAGATTGAAAAGTGGTTTGTGGGATTGAACACTATGAATTACTATTATGATTAATGACAAATAAGAGCATATATCTTGTTCACCCTCTTTCAAGGGCGTAAAGAATTTGGGTTAACCAAGTTTTAATTCCTTAAACCCTAGATTTAACCCTTCAAAGCATATTTCCCTATCTATTTGCATTTCTTATAGTCTACTTTCATTATAGCCAACAGAACAACATGAATACTCTAGTTGTGCTTCCACCGCTCTCGTGAGTTCTAATGGATCACAACAAATTTTAATAATTCATATGGCCAGTAAGAAAAGTAAATGAAACATAGAATAATACTCATCACATTGATATTAAAAACCAATTCTAAAAGCATTCTACACATTCTAAAAATCCTAGTTATTCATCATAAGAGACAGTTAAAGGAAATCTACTCATAAAGCATGAAGAAAGCCATAGAAATCCTCATCATTTAACAAAATAAATCCCCTAATTATCTATTTACAACAAATACAGGATAAATAATAACATGATACTTAGCTTTTCTCCTCTGAAAAGAGATGAAAAGTCCCTCAAAGAATGTATTCAAGTGCTTCTTGCAATGCTAAAATGATCCCCTTACAAATTTCTCTCAAAACCTCTCACTAATCTTTCAAGAAAAGTGGAAAATACCTAACCCTAGATTTTTTTTTAACTGTAACTTGCCTTCCTTCACTATAACTGGCCTTTACAAGTTTCTTCAGTTCCTTATGAATTGGTTTAGCAAAAGTTGTTATTGCCGACCTGAGATTCTATTTCACTGGTCAGGAGGTAAAATTGGGGTCTAGCCCATAATAAGCCACGTAGATGGGGATGCCAGGTATTTTGCTCACCGACCAAGCAAAGACATCACAGTGTTGTTGGACCGCCTAAATCAAAATACTTTTGTGACATACATCAAAAGTTTCATTAATCAGAAAAAATTACAATGATCCCTACGAGGATTTTGATTGTAGCCTCATTAGTTTTAATGTCTCCTTCTTGTTGGTATTGTATGCCCAATATATCGTGCTCCATGCTTCTTATGGCTCATATTCGGACTGCTCCAAATCTTCACATACAGTAACCATCACCCCGTCACAGAGGAACTTCACACATGCATGGTATGCTAACACCATAGCTTAAAAATTATCCAGGAGAGGGCGATCAAATATTGTATTGTAAGTTGATGGCTCATCGACCACATGAAAATATTCCATTTTGGTAAATTGATTGTCATTTTCACCCCAGGTGACTAAGAGTGAAATCACACTAAGTGGCTTCTTCCATTTGCCAGAAAATTCATGGAATAAGCAAGTCGGTGCAATTAACCAATCGGTTGTCAAATTCAACTTTTCAAATGTGGCCAGGAAAAAATTATTCCCCAAGCTCCCATTATCAACCGGGATATGCTCTACATGGTAGTTACTGATGAATATTGTAACAAAAATGGCATCATTAAATGGATTCCCGGCTAAGTAAGAATCTGAATCAGTGAAAAAAATTGAGGGGTAGGACTTCCTTTTCGGAACAGACGTCACAACACAGTAGTTCCCCAATCAACTCCTCTTCTGATCAACACTAACATATGAATCACCTCCTAGTATTACTGGCACAATTCCTACTATGTAAATAGCATTGCTCTGGTAGGTTCATTCAATTCATTATCTCTTGTAGCTTCTCTTATCTCCTAGAGCTTTGCTTTTCTCTTGGAGCTTTGCCCTTTCTTTAAGTGTGGGCCTCTGAAGCCACAAAACCCTTGAGCTTTCTGACTTGGATTAGCTTCTCTGATAGGCTACGGAGGTTCCTGCATTCTTTGGTATCATCCCAGTGGTCCCGATGCTACTTATAATGTTTAATGAGATTCCAGAGAGAAGCTTAGATTTTCAATGGAGTCACCTTTTAGAAATACTTCTTATCTTCTATTGTGTCTATGGTTTCCACCATCAAAAATCACAATGGTGTAGGTCTGGACATCATCTGGTTTCATGTAGACTGGTCATTCAATCGGTTGCGTTTGAGTTTATCTCGTTGGTCTTCTTTATCCCTTCATGATGACTGACCTATCTCGCGTTTCGAATGTGATCCATCATTATCTCTCCATCTTTCAACCTTCGAGCTATTCTTGCCCAAATTTTGATCTAATCTCTCACATTTGGAAATTGGTTGGTTTATATACTCCTTGGCTACAATGTCATCATTGGCTAACTTCATGAGTTCAGCCAACATCTCGAGTTTCCGTAAACCCGAAAAAATATCAGAACTGAAGACTTTTCAATCCATGTGCCAGTGCCTTAGCAACAACCGGTTCTAAATTTCATACTTTGAGAATCTCCTTATGAAACCTTGTAACATATTCCTGTAACCTCTTGTTTGGTCCCTTTTTCACATACCACAAAGAGTTTGAGTCCCTTTGTGGCTTTTGGGTGCTAGCGAACTGCACCAAAAATAATTTCCTGAAGCCTTTAAAGGAATTGGTAATTCCTACGGAAAGCCCATTGAATCACCTGAGAGCTGATTCTCTCAACGTGGTGTAGAACAATCAACATTTTAATGAGTCAGAGTTCCTGAGAAGGCAAATTGTTGACTCAAAAGTATGTAATATGGTCAGCAGGGTCACTCCAACCCTTGTATGGTTACAAAGAGAGAACCTTAGACTTTTCCGGTGGATCGGCTTCCACAATGTGTCGGATGAACACATTCTCCATCCGACCTTAGATTTCTATTGCTCTTTGTTTTGGTCCTCCCTTTGGCACGAATCAACACTGTCTTGATATTGAGACTCTTTTTGAGCTTGGGGTTCAGGTACTGGTGGATCAAGTTGCGGGAGAGGCTGCACACTTCCCTCAAGCTCCACCCGAGTCAGCTTCGCTACCTACCATTTGATCATGGAGCCCTTGGATTTGTTAATGCACGAATTCTAAAATGGACACCACATTGGATGCTTCTTTTTTGATGTGTTCCTTCACCAAACGTGCTCCTCTTCTTGTTGAAGCCAAAACTCAATGCTTGCTACACCTTTTCGAATGTTGGATTCGAAATTGTCCTGTGGATCACGCCCAAAGAATTGATGGTCGGTCGAATGAAGGAAAGAGAAACAATACACAAGTAATACTTAATTTTTTGGAAATTTTCTCAGGGTTCCCTCCCAGTGAAAATGATGCTCCTATCTATAATTCTTCAATAAGGTATCACAAACGACACGATTCCCCCCCCCCNAACCTATTGTTCCTGTGCACCCTCCACCCCATATTTAACATTAGTCGGCATCATCCTAATGAACCAAATTGTTGTTTCTTTCAAACATAGAGGCTTTTAGCAAAGTCTTGCCACCCATTTTTTGAATTGGTAATACCAAATAAATTTCCAATTTTATCTTAAGCCCCTCAGGAGAAGAGGCATCTCAGCAATAAATGTTTACCCAATTCCTTATTTTTCTTGCATAACCCACATTGCAATGGAAGTCTTAAACCTTTCAGTTTAAGAATGTCAACAAAAGGTAACAAATGGAATGATGTTAATGAGAAGTTTTATGAAAGTTTGGTTATCATTGTATTCTCCCTTTTTTTATATCAACCTGTAGGAAATTTTATTCTACACAAAGAATATTACAAAAGAATGGCTAATAATTTTTCCAAGCACCCCGAACAAAAGAAATATAACTCACACAATAAAGAAGAAAAAACCAAAGAATTAGCCATTTTTACAAATCACACAAAAAAGATTAAAAATGATGATTAAACTGGACAAAAGGAATATCTAAATGGTCACCAATAAGCAAATGAGAAAGTTCCATAGAAACAATATTAGAAACCATTAATTGTTTGTGACTTTAGACTCCATCTAGCTATCCAAATAGCTGCTTTATTCCCTTCATGATGAATGAAATACCAATCAACCTGCAGAAAGGTTTAAAAAGCAAAGACCATTTTAATTTGAATTATCAAATCCAAACCATACGCCATCTTTTGATTACAAATTTTCAAAAAAATAAAAGAATCCTTCTCAATGATAATGCTAGCCCAACTACACTTTTATAACAATAAAAAAAGCATTAACCACAACATCAGCTTCATCAACAATCGGAGTATGAGATAAAATAGGTACACAGGACCAAACAACACAACAATCAGAGCAATTCCTACAAACCCCACCTGTGTCAGCCAGATTAGAAATCTAGCTCCCGTCCAAATTGAACTTCAACAACTCAAATTCAAGTTTTTTTCAGAATACAAGTTTAAAACTTGATTAAAACTATTCAAGAATAGGTGTTTTAAACTTATAAAATAATCTCAAAGTATGCATATTAATAGGTTTTAAACCTACCAAAGAAGAACATTTTAAAGAAAAAAATTCTGATGTAATTGAAACCATCTGAAATAGTAATCAACTTTCCATTATGTCCTAAAAACCACAACACCACAATAGGAATAGAAGCAAGGAACTAACCTTCATAGTTTCTCAAGCAGCTAATGGAACCAGCAATTGAATTCGTCTGTAGAGCATTCATCCCTTTATCACAGAGCATAAAATCTTTGGACCCAACCTCCTTAGTAAAAGAACAATTAATAAACATATGTTCCAGATCTTTCTCATTTATTCTTCCTTGTCACATCGATTGGAATATTTGAAATATTTTGGGCCAATCCAGCCCCAACCACTTCCCTTAGGAGAACAACATTCCAACTATTATTAACAAAAAAATTGCCACTTTGTATTCCCCACAAGCTTCATTATACACTCCAAACAAATCTTCCCTCCACTAATCATCATTCCAAAAGGATACAACACCATTTCCAAAGTCCCAAAAGATGTAATTCTCAGCCCACTCTCTTGCTAGAAGCAAAATTGTTGGCTAATATTTTTAAATTATTATCTAAGTGGGTCATTATTTCATCTTTTACAGGATAAAATATTAAATGTTGTTATATATAACTTTTCAATATGTTCACGGGGAAGATAGTTTATGGAAACATTTTTTAATAGAAGTATGAGAAATTATTCATGAAAACATTGGCATATTTCTTGCATGTTGTTGACCTAATTTTTTCATGAAATCTATCTTCTTCATGCTCTCTAATGCTTTTGGTTTAGCTAAAGGGTTTCCTTGGCGTCTTTCATGGTGGACTAGTGATTGAATTAATACTAAGCTAAAATTTTGAATCATGTCTTCACTATCATAGTTTCATGTATTTGAATTTCAATCCTTAACATTTGGTTGATTTGATTAAGGCCAAGTCTTTGGAGCTTAAGTTGCGTTTTCATAGACTTGTAAATATTCTAAACTATATTTTGACCCTAAAGACTTATGTCTTCTGCTTGGCCTTTTTTGTTTACACACTTTAGACTCTTCTCTTTAAATTTTTTGAATAATTATTTTTGTAGTTTATGAAGAGAACATTGGATAAGATGTTTATTTTGAATTAAAGATAAAATTTAACTTTCAATAAAAGAGAAAATAAGAAAATCACAAACATAAAAAAAATGAAATCAAATAAAATCAACCTCATTAAATCTACGAAATAAAAATCAAAATTGAAATTAAATGAAAAATAAATTCACCAAAATCTTCATTTAAATCCAAACTTCAAAATAAAAATTCCAAATTTGACCACTAAAATTAAAATGAGAATAAAATTTAAAAAAATCATCAAAATAACAAAATTATCTAAAAAATAAGATAAAATTTAACAATAATCGCAAAATAGTTAAAATTTTTAAAATAACAAATATTGAATTAAATTCAATAATATTGAAAATTAAATTCAAGAGAAAAATAATTTAAAACAAATATTAAATAAATTTCAAAACAAATAGTCAATTAATAGTTCACATAAAATTTCATAATTAAAATTTAAAATATAGATAATAAATTTCAAAATAAATAAGAAATAATTTTTTCATGCTTTCTCCCATTTACTTTCTCGATTCAACTCAAAATCCAACCAAACCCACTTTTCATTTAAAATGAAATTTTTGAAGCCACTACACTAACTTTTCAATTCAATCTCTTGCTCAAAAAAAAACCAACTTTGCAAAAATTTTTACTTATGCCAATACCCTTCCACTCATGAAGTAATCTCAAACCAAAGCCATTCGATTTGAGCTCTCCCATTATTTAATTGAATACTTCAAATTTCACTTAAATTCTGCCTCCAAACCACTTGCCAATCATAGCCAAATCCATGTAAATCAAAGCCAAATCCATTTCATTCAAGCCAATCCAAAATTACCAATTTCAAGCCACCATCTATACCACCTTGGCTGACCTTCAAACCAATCCTTATATGAACAAATTAATAGCCCAAGTGAGCCATTACCAAGAAAAAAATCAAGTCATGGCAAGCAATTCCCAAGACATCCAATAAAAACTTCAAGTGCGCAAATTATATGTCCAAACACCTCAACACATGGCCTAATATCATTGGCTCATGCCACCAAACTCCCCAACAAATTAAACAACACAATGAGTACACCAAAGCTAGCTTAACCAACTCTAATCTTCCCTTGGAAGCCATTCACTTCTCAAAGTTCAAATGGAGGTCTGTCATTGGCAGCACACTAGATTTCATCTTCCAAGTGGCCAAATCCTTTTAGAGCAATTCTTTGACTTTACCACATAAACAAGGAATCAATAATTACTGCGCCTAGATTGCCTATATCTAAAAAAAAAACCTAAAAAATATTAGTACCCGCTTTCAAATTGAGCCCCCACACAGTTCCAAAACCTTAGCAGAGCTCTGCAAAAATTCTTTTTTGAATCCCTTACCTAGCCTCTTAACCACTTCCACATTAAAGCTAACGCAATTCCTCATTGTTCCCATATTATTTTTCCATTTCAAGGTAGGAGCAAGTCTGATCCTTACATCCACCCACTAATTCCCCAATTCAACACCACCAAAAGCTTCATAGACCTTATAAACCACTTCATCAATCGCATTGACATCATCTCGAGCCCTCTAACCCACTCAAAGATCAACTTATGGACCCATTCAATCAATATCTTGGAAGAAAATCAAAAAAGTTCAATTGAAGTTGAAGAGGAGTTTATGGAGCTCAGATGACTATTCTATAACCACTTAACTAAAGGAATTTGTGAGGGATAAAGGTAACTTCTTAAATCTTAGTAAGAGACCTCAACAGTTGCTCACTTGTTAAGTGAAATTTAGACTCTAAAATCTTAAACTAAGGATATAGAGTTCCTTTCGAGATAGAAGGATCTTAGTTCTAGCCATAAAATTGTTAGATCATGTGTTTTCCCTTAGATATTCATCGTTCGCTTATCTGCATCACATGGCCAGTCGATTAGTCCTGATGTGCAGTCACAATTAATGCAAAGGAAGTTAGATATCATCATCTACACTGTAGAAAAGGTACTAAATTTAGAGAATTATGTATCACATATTAATACCTATATTAAGAGACATATTGATTATGAAGAAAAATATCACACAACTTTGGAACACCTTATCAAGGTTAACCAAAGTGTGGTATTTCCTTCATATCCACATTACCCTCACTATGAGCCTATGAATTTTTGGGATGATGATGATGAGGAGGGGGAGGAGGAGGAAGAGGATTGATTTGAATATTTTTTTTGTATGAACTTTTATGCGTTGTAGTTGTTTAGAGTGCAACTCTTTTATTTGTTATTGTTTGTTTTTATTATTTGGAGTGCTGCTGTTATATGTGTTGTGTTGGATATTGTTGTGATGTTTAAAAATGTATTTGTGCTGTTGTGAATAGTTATGTTTTGTTTTTGTTGTAGTAATTGTGTGAACATGGTTGTTTAGTTTTATTTTGTTGGTTTGTGAANTTCTTCTTAGTTCTTACATTTTAATTAATGCAGACTTTTCAATTTAATTTCCTTAATCCCTGCTTATTTGTTTTGTTATCTTCTGCTCTGATACTTCTGCTGTGTCATCCAACATGGAGTTATCGATCTTCTTGCGTAAATATATGATTTGTTTGACTTCGATCATCTTATAATTGCTTCGTCTTCATTGATTAATATATATGATTAGTAAATTTTCTGCACATTTTCAGATGAAGAATTTCTGATATGAATACAGAATGGTGAAATGAATGTCGGGCATCAATAGTACATTGATTTATTACTAAAAATATAGAAGGAATGTTGTAACATTTTATCGTCAAATTGTACGTGAAATATGCTTTTTCGTTATATATTTAAATAAATAAATAAATAAATGCATATATATATATGTAAAAATAGCTCTACTTTATTTAAATGTGAAGTTTACAGGCACAGCACCGTACAACTGTGTTCGTCAACAATGGCATTACTTTTGAAGCGTGGTCCTGAATTTCAGAGACAGGGTGAGTCTCCCCAACAAAATGTAGAGAGAGAGAGGAGAGAGAGAGGAGAGAGAGGAGAGAGAGAGGAGAGAGCTTTTTAGGATAAAACTAGAAACAAATTAATAGGGAATGAAATAAAAAATTCTGCTGTCGGCATTTGAATAAATGTTTGCTCAATATTTTAATACTTTATGAATATTTTAAAATTTACGTTTTATGGATTTGCATGTAAATTTAAATTATAATATTTAACTATCATTGTCATCTTATTAAATATTAAAAATAAGGCGATGATATCTTAATAAAGAACTTGGTCAAAGCATTTTTTTTAAGAAAGTTAAATTTATTATAATTAAATTTGTAATAAAATTTATGAACTTTTTTTTTTTTAAGGAAAAGAAATATTATCATGAATTTTGTTCAAAAAATTTTGATGAGGTAACGGATGACACGTACTTCTTCCACTTTCGGTACAGTAAAAAGTCGACATAGCACATCATCAAAAATATTTCCCACTATGTCCACCCCCGCCCGACTCTCAATACTAACTATATTTTGGTTGCCTGGGTCGACAAGTCCTACACCCACACAAGTGGAGCCGCAACATGTGGTGCCTAATGAGGACTCATGTTGTGTTCTGCTCAGCTGCATTAGTTGGTCCCATTCCAATTGGATCTGTGGTGGCCAGTTATGGATAAGAAGCGGAGAATTTTGGTTTCGAGTTCTCTTTTTTTTTTTTTAGTTTAAATTTTATTAGTTTCATCGAGCAGGTTTCAATGTGCATTAGTAGGTCCCATTCTCAAAAATAAATTTTCTCTAGCAACAAGATAACCCAAATATTAAATGGAATTCATGGGCCTAATTGATAGAACCGATTGACCATGCACTCGATGTCTCGACCTTGATCAAACTTATAATACTCATTATCTGTACATTTTAAGATGTCAAGTTATCGGGTTTTTTACCACTCAGAAGAATTTAGCGAGTACCTACACTGAAGCTCACAAATATTCACGCGAGTTCTCTGACCAAGGTCGCCAATCTTATGGCTTTAGGTGAGCTCCTCTAGCTAAGTTTAATCATGTTTTTCGTAAAGCTTTAAGGATTAGATCTGACCGGCCATTTTGACCGCGAATTGACATTTGAACATGTTTAGAAATCCTCAAAACCCATTTTAAACTTCAAACATAAAAAATCGGTCGAATTGATGGTTTGGTTGGCAAACTAGCAAACCGATTCACCAATTTTACATGCAATTCCCCCCTCTTAAGATACTCCACCTTAAAAGAAAAGTTTGGTTTAATCAATTCAAACTTTAGGAAAATAAAGTTATGAGAATATTTTGAATTTAGAGCATGTATAAACTTATATCATTCCCCTCTCTTTAAAGCTCACCCTACATTTATTAATATATTATCAAAATAATTAAATTCTTTTAGTTCAAATTTTTGGATTGCCCTACTCTAATTATAAAAACTTTGCAAATCATTCCCTTTACTTATAAGAATAACAAACTATAGGCATGTAAGCCTAACATGGATTTTCACGTGAGACCTAAATATCACAACATAGATTTTTACTTTTGAAATATAAACATCACAACCTGTATTTTTGCATGGAAACATAAACATCCCAACTTGCCTTCTACATGGAAACATAAACTTCACATGGATTTTTTTTGCTTATGCATCAAACATAAAGCTAACCACCTAAAATATTACATGGAATATAAAGCTACCTCATGGAAAATTTTCTTGTTATTTTTGCATCAGACATAAAGCTAAAAAACTTGAAATTTTGCATGAAATATAAAATAATCATATGGATTTTCTATTGCATTAACATAACATAGCACCTGGATTTTTCTATTTGCATGGAACATAGCATAACACATGGATTTTCTATTTGCATGGATCATAACATAATACATTAAATTTGTATTTGAATGAGATAAAAACACAAACATATGGAATCCGTTTTCTTTTTATGAGACATAACATAGCTAAATGAAATGTTTTCTTTTGCATGAGACATAAGATGAGCACATGAAAAATTTCTTATTACATGAGACATAGGATAAACACTTGAAGTGTTTTCTATTGCATGAGACAAAAGATAAGCACATTAAATATTTTTTTTTTTTAGTGAGACATAAGATATGAACATAAATTTATTTTTTGTTACATGAAACATAACATAACCATATGGAATACTTTTTTAATGGCATGGATGGGAGTGAAGAAGAAGTAGGTAAGTTGGTTAGTGTTGGGTTTTTGGCTAGGAGAGAAGAGGGGAAGGTGAGTAAGTGATGGTATTGGTTTTGAGTAGGAGAGAAGAGGGGAAGGTGAGTGGGTTAGGGTTGGGTTTTCCGGAAGGAGAGAAGAACAAAGGTGAGTGTGTTAGAATTTGGTTCTAGTATGAGAGAAGAGGGGAAGGTGATTGGGTTAGTGTTGGGTTTTTAGAAAAAAGAGAAAAAGGAGAAAGTGTGTGGGTTAGGGTTGGATTTTTTGGTTGGAAAGAAGAGAATAAGGTGAGAGACTTAGAGTTAGGTTTTTGGGTAAGATAGCAGAGGGGAAGGTGAGTGAGTGATGACATGGATTTCAAGTAGGAGAGAAGAGGGGAAGGCTAGTGGAGGATGACATGGGTCTGAGCAGGATGAATGAGGGAGAACGAGAGTGGCTAAAGTATCGGTTTGGGTAAGATGGAAGCAGAGAAGGTGAGTGAGTTATGGTAGGATGAAAGAGGAAGAAGGCGAGTGCGTTATGATATGGGGTTAAGGTAGGATGGAAGAAGAAGGAGATTGGAGAAGATTCACTTAGGGTTTCACCCAATGAAAGAAGATAGAGAAGGAGGGAGAGAAATTCTTTGGAAGAAATGAAGGGAAAAGAAGAGATTCACAGCACAATTATACAAAATAATTCCATAAAAAACTTTGAAATGAAAAAGAATAAGTGATTTATACCTTTGCTTGGGTAGAAGTATTTGGTTCCTTTGATTGGATGAAGTGAGATCCTTAACCTCCTTGATGAAGAGAGAGGAGAGGAGTGCATTGGAATTTTGACCTTAATGTGAGGAGATGAGAGGGCTTGGGATGTTTCAACTATTTGAGGAGATGAGAGGGGGAGAGTAGGTTTTCAGCTTTAGAGACACTGTGGAGGGGCTTGGGAAGTTTATGATAAGGGAGAGGAGTGGAATTTCATGTAAGACAAGGATGAGAGGGGGATTAGGGAGATTTAGCTAAGTGGGGTTTAGGTGGAGGGAGATTTAGAGAGCATGGTTAAGAAGGGAAGTGAAGATGTAGGATGAGAGAGAGGAGGGTACAAAAATTTGAATTTGCGGAGGTGGTTATGAATGGTTATGGACAAAATCATAACTATTACTCATTTAAAAAAATATGTAAGGAATCCAATGATACAATTATATATTTTTTTTTTTGATGTGGTGCTTATCTCAGGATATTTTAATTCAAATGGAGAGGTGGTTATCGCCAAAATTTTAACCTTAGCTCATTTAGTTTAGAAAAATGAGGAGAATACAATGGTGAAATTGGTTTTGAAAAGCTAGTTTTATCTCAAGATATTTCAAATCAAAGTGTGGGCCCCGCACTAGAAGAGAGAAATTTTTGTTGAATTTTAAATAAAAGTATTAATGAGTTTTGAATGATTAAATTACATGATTTGAGCTCACATTTACTTTAATTGAAATTTGATTTTGATTTGAGTCCATTTTGACAGAATTATTAGAATTGTTCTCTTATTATCAAAATTATTGTCCAAATTATTTTAGGTTTAAAAAGCCCCCAAACGGAGTTTGATTTGGGCACATAAGGGTTCAATTGAAAGCTTTCAACAATCCAAATGCAATCGCACTGTTCTTTTTGAAAGAAAATTATTTATTGAAAATTTTTAACATAGGACTATTTTTCATGCATGAAAACCTTATAATAAAAGATTTTACATAAAAAGTGTGGATCATCATCAAATTGATTTACAGGCTTCTCATATATGATAATGANCTTTATTGAAAATTTTTAATATAGGACTATTTTTCATGCATGAAAACCTTACAATAAAAGATTTTACATAAAAAGTGTGGATCATCATCAAATTGATTTACAGGCTTCTCATATATGATAATGAATATCATGTAACTTACGAAATAAAATTTTCATCACTAGGTTGGTTTTGTGAGGAAAATGATAATTTTGGAGTGGTATACTATTCATGCATAAGAATTTGAAGTGAAAGGTTTATGCAAAACTTGTGTTATATAATTGTCAAACTTATTTTCTTTTTGTTTATTGTGATAACAAACATCATGTAATTTTTCAAAATGAAGTTTCAAGATCTTTGATGATTTGTGAAGAAAATAATAATTTTAATTTGTATTTTAATTTAAACTGATTTTTTAGGGAATTTTAGGGTTTGACCAAAGTTGGTTATGTTTAGTTTTATTTTAGTTTGGTTGAGTTCAATTTCTGTTTAGTTAGATTTTAATTTTNGGATGAAAAACAATTTTCAAAACTTGAATTTTATTTGTTCTCAAATGGGCTAAAAATAAATTTGATTTTGATGGGAAAAAATGATTATGCATATGAAGTTATATTAGGGAAGTAAAAGATTGAGTATAGAAATGAGTAAGAAAATTTAGTTGAAACCTATAGCGATGAAGAAAAATTTAAAGTTAAAAATTTTTAGTGTAGAAATGATAAATATTGTGTCACTATCTTTTGTACGAGAAGTTGCATTTTTGAAAAATTTAGAAGGATTAGACTTTTCTTTTCAATACTTAACTTTCTTTTTTTAAAAATAATTTTCAAAACTATTATTATATTTTTAAGTAAATGATATATATCAAAACCTTTGCTTTAGAAAAGAAAGAGTGGAATTTGAAACCATTAAATGCCTTTCCAGATATACTAATCCTCACCTAAAAAAAGTAAGGATTAAAAGATACTGAAAGAAAAAAAAAAGAAAACGAAAAAGAAAAAGAAAAGAAAAGTAAAGTTGAAAAATGGAGGATAAGCTTGAAGATTAGCACCTAATCAAAAATTGGTTCCACATGTGATCTTTTTAAAGTATAATACTTGAAAAACTCTTAAGCTTAAGGATATAATATAGTAACTATAATTATTATTAATAAAAATTTTAAGTAGGGGAGATAGAATTCCTAAACCCTATATTTGGTAAATTTACAAGTATTTATATACTAGATAGGAACTCATATTTACAAACTTCTTCACATTAAAGATTTCCAAACTTTAAGTTGGTCTCATTTACTAATATTTTTTCAAAATTGAACTACTATATTTCTTAAACAAAATTTTAGATTATCCTAAAGAAACACATTTGCATAATTTGCTTATTTTGGATTTGAAAGAGTGGAGTGTCACTTGATGACAAGTAACTTTTTAAGTTTGGGGGATTTTGATACACCTAAAATATAAAGCATTTAAGTATACATTTTTATACTTATTTTTGAGATATTACGCTTTAATGGAAGGTATTTGTGTATTTTTTTTCAGGTACAACTAAATGGATGAAATATGATGAAAGGAGTGAAAAAGGATCAAATTTGGAGCAAAAATGAAGAATGTGTGAAAATGAAGTGTGGCGCCTAAGCAACCAGGACTGTCACTTAAGAACTAGGATACAGGGAAGGTCATGCCTAAGCGCCGAAGACCTTGCACTTACGCGCCAGAGGTAGCTATGATAAAAATTCAAGGACTTTTAGATACATTTTTATGGGGTGTTTGAAGCAACTCTTGGTGAAATAGTGAATTACAGCTAATGGGCATGAAAATTCATTGAAATGACACTTTAAAAGAGGCAACTCTTGGAAGATTCATCGAATGTGGGCACATTTATATGGAGACCCCAAAGCACCTTTTGGAAAACTATAAAAAGGAGGACTTCAATTTAAGTAAATTAATTAGATCAAGAGGGGATACATTAGAGAGTACAATAGAGTGAGGTAAAGAGACTTTAACCCTTTAGGGTTGGGCGACCAGACCTAGATAGGATTGTAAGAGAAAGGAAGAGATTCAAAGGGACTTCAAGAGTTTGGTGGAGAGGAATTTGAGATAAGTTCCTATCTTTGTAACTGCATTTGGTTTTAATTTATACTTCTTGTGTTTTTAATTGATTTCTAATTTTAAACCCTAAGTGTTGTTGGGTTTTCTCCATGAATTTTGAGTAATTTTTTTTATCTTTTTCTATAAAATGAGAAGTAATTAAGTGTTGGATGAAAGTTGTGTGAAGTATTGATCTATAATGTTGGAATAAGTTGTGATGATTTAATCCTTGTACTTCATTTACTTCTTGATTTGGTCAATCAAGATGTTAATATTTGTTATGAGAACATATAAGATCCGTGATGGTATTGTCTCTGTCAACTAATGATACAATCACATGAGATCGTATGAATGAGAATGTAATTCATATGGTCAAGTGCAAATAAAAAGGGAAATAAACTTTGAAGGGTGAAGAGTTAGAGGACTTTGGGGTGACTGGCTAAAGCCCCCAATTTGATCTATGATTTTAGATTTTGATACGAGATGTTAGCCCCTAAGTGGAGAGAGAAGAGGGAACTCTAGAGTGAGAGCTAGTATCTTCCTTACCTAGCCCATCTCCATGACTATTCAAACTTTTGATTAGCCAATGTTATCTATAGCATCTCTAGTAAGGGTAAAGAATAATATTGGTCCTATTTGGCACAACACAATTTAATTACTTTCACAATAGAATTTCTATACTTGTTACTGATTCATGATAAGGAAAAATATACTTTATTTTTTTTTTCTTTCATTTTACAAAAATCTAGTTAAATTTAGTTAATTTTGTACTTTTTTTTTCAATTATAAAAAATTACTAAAAAGAAGTTGATTTCTTTATTTTCAATTTATCAAAATTATCAAAAAGAATTGAAATTTTATTCCTACCATAGTATCTTTAGTTTGAGTAAAAATCTTTTCAAAGTAGAGTTTGTTATTTAATTTCTTCTCAAAAGTTTGTAGTTCTCCCTGTGAGCTCGATATTTTATGGCTTAATCAAAAAGTCATATATTACTTGATAATGATACATATACTTGTGTAGTATCACAAAATTTAAATATAACAATTGCACTCTTACTTGCTTTGGAGTCAAGTATTTGGCATTGTTGTAAAGAAAGAGATATAAATAAAAAGAATTAATAATTTAACCACACATACATTATAGTAGTATCGTACCAGATAGGCATAAATGTTTTAGCACCTTTGTTGAGGAACTTACATCTAGTTCTTCGTAGTGGAGTAGAAGCAGAAGTATATGACAACGAATTTATATATGTAATAAAATATAAGATAAATATAGACGTATTAAATATTCAATAATTGTAAAGTCACACTTATCAAACAAGTATACGTATAGCTCAAGTAATATAGAGCTCTAATGGAGTCCTAGATATCGATCCCACAGGGAGTAGTTTAGAAGTACAGAATAAGACTTTAGAAAAGCAATACTTTAATCACAATAACGACGTTCAAATTGCTTATTTGTCACTAACAGACAATTGAAATAAATAGATAATTTTATTAACTAATAAATAACTAGTGATATTATGTAAGGTTTAATTGTGATATTCAACATATAAGAAAGCATCATTCTCCTTGTCAAGAAATTATAGTGAATGGATAAATAGAATTAGTTCAATTTATATTGTGAGAAACAGAAGCATACCTATTCTTTACCCTTTGGTCCAGGCATAAAAAACATTGACTAATCCTACGCTTGTTTACTGAATCTGTGGCTAGGCTGGGAGGATACCGACTCTGGAGCTCCCACGTTCCCCTCACCTGAGGGCTAACATCTACACTTCAACACCCAAACGATAGGATCTCCCACGTTCCCCTCACCTGAGGGCTAACATCTACACATCAGCACCCAAACGATAGGACCAAAACACGTTCCCCTCACCTGAGGGCTAACATCTACACATCAGCACCCAAACGATAGGATTGAATTGGGGATTTTACATTCGCTTTTTTACTGAATCTGCGGCTAGGCTGGGAGGATACCGGCTCTCACTTCGGAGCTCCCACGTTCCTTTCACCTGAGGGCTAACATCTACACTTGCACCCAAACGATAGGACTGAATTGGGGATTTTAGTCTGTCACTCTAAACTCTCCAATTCTATGCCAGATAATATTATTTCCTTATTTATTTGCACCCAACTTCCAACGGCTTTGACCTCCCTGAATCTTGGATGTAATCTTCACTTTAGTTGTAAAACTCAACATATTTTATTTTGACCTCCATAAATCTTGGATGTAATCTTCACTTTAGTTGTAAAACTCAACATATTTTAAGAATCAATTGGTCATATCGAAAGTAAATTAAGATCTAAGTGAAAAGATCAAATCAATTTCTTAAACATTTTCATGGCTTCACCAATTCAAATCACCATTTCACAAATCTCGAGACAAGGAGAAAGACATAGAAAACTACTCAGAACTCATGGGGAAAACACAAAAGAACTCGGAATTCATATATAAAATTAAAGTCATACAAACTATAACAAGTAAATAACTTATCTCTAATTTCTCCCCAAGAACACTCCTCGAAGTTCCTCTGAATCTCTTCCTTTNAAATGAAAGCTTACAATTTGATTTACCAATAAATTGTATTTTTTGGGACATTCATGCATGACATTTATATATTACTTTAATACATAAAAAAGATTGTAATTGCTCACAGAGTGGTATAACTTATTCTTAAAAATTAATTATTGTTTTCAAGAAAACATTAGATTAATATGAGTCGTATGACTGATAGGCAAGGGATGGTTAACATGAAGAGCACTACTACTGATAGATTTTAAGTTGTGTTATGGTTGTAGTTATTGTATTGTTTACTTCTAAATAGTGATATTGTTGAGAGTTGGTTTTATATGTTTACTTGCAAACTATGTTATTAATTTTAGATGATTTCATTTCCGTGTCATGTAATCTGTAGTTTCTTGGTGGCTCTTTTATAAATTGAAGTTATGAAAATATGTGGAAAGTAAAATAAATGATAATATGGTTCGAGTGCAATTCCTGACTTAGTTAATGCTAAGCTATCAGGTCAGGTCATGACACAATGAATCTTTACCATCCTCATTATAAAACTTTAAAGAGGTGTTTGGAAGCGTACTTTTAACAAGATTTATGGCTGCATTTATCATAAATCCAGCCAAACAAAAAAAAAA
>JXCR01145725.1:47436-68340 GCA_002079205.1 Phalaenopsis hybrid cultivar
TTTACATCATTGAGCCCCAATCTTTTCTTCTCAAATGAATTTTCAGATTCTTAATACTTCAAAATATAGTTTCCTTTGCTTTAAATAGTTAGCTATAATCATATTCTCTTATACTTAATATCTTAAGTTACAAAAATTAATTTTCTTTATAAAAATATTTCTTTAAATCTACCATAATATTTAAATAGTTGCAAAAATATAGTTACCTGAATTAAATTCACTGTATGAAATCATATAAATAATGTTTGAAAATATTGAAATAGAGGACATCTAATAGTTAATCTTTTTCTTCCCTCCCCCAAACTTAAATTTTTAAATATTAAATAATACAGGTGGAAAGAAAAACTATAAATATAAATCATACCTCAGTATTGTAGGCATTTTCATCATTCTGAAATTTTTGCAGGCCTTCTCAAATTTTTACTTCATATGGTCTGTAATATTAAGAGCTTTCTACACATATAAATCATTAGAGAAATTTCTGGGTAATGAAATTTTGAAATAAGTATATATAAAACTGAAACATTAAATAAACACAACATAGGTAATGAAATTTTGAAATAAGTATAAAACTAAAACATTAAATAAGCACAACATTTCCTAACTAAACACTAAACTAAACAATTAAAACTAAAATGTGAAACGAAAATCACATTACAATCCACAATTCTACTCTACATCTATTAAACTACACATGCAAATTCAACTATAACACTAAAAATCAAAATTATCTAAGTACAACATAATAAAAATGAAAGTCCAAATACATAAACATCTATTTCTATTACAAAAGATCACAGAAAATAAAAATACAAACATAAGTACATCAATTTCATTCAATATCAAAATCCCAAGCTATATCTTCATCGCTTTTGATCAGTAGGTGCATTGGGTTGATACTGAGTATATTGGGGGCATTCAGGAAATTTAACATCAGGCTCACCTCTGTCGTGTCGGGCCTAAGCTTCATAATAGGCTACCTCAAAATTTGAATGCCTCTGCAGGTACTCACTATCATAATCATGTGACTTTCTAAACCTCTAATCCTTTCACTTATCAAATCTATGCTCTTCCGCTGCAAGGTAAACTCATTCATCAAATCAGAGAGGGTAGCAGAACTAGAAGGTGGAAGGTCATAACTTGTAGAGGGGACATCTCTACTAGTAGAAGGTTCTTATCTTCTACTCCCAGTTCTCCATTTCTCATGGGATTCATAAGTCTTCAAATTAGCTTTACTAATCTTCTACCCCCAGTTCTCCATTTCTCATGGGATTCATAAGTCTTCAAATTAGCCTTACTAATTCTACTCCCAGTTTTCCATTTCTCATGGGATTCATATGTCTTTAAATTAGCTTTACTAATGGGTTTCATAGAATAAACCCATTCTTCATCTCCACTTTCCACTCCAGAAAGTTTGCAAATTGCATAAATAAGTCCAGGATGTCCTAGACATGCACTTGTCTCACTCCTTGTCGTAGTCAATATATTCTTATAAATTATTCTACCCACATTTATAGTTCTACTATTCTGAATACAGAAATTCAGAATAGCTCTATTTCTAGTTACCTCACTATGGTGATAGGTCGGTAACAAAGTAGAAGAAATGAAATAGTGCCACGCCTTAGAGGTGGCATTCAACATGGAAGCAAAAAAATTTACCCGTTCTCGTTGCTTAATCTTTCTGTTCTTTTCTCATCAGGTGAGAAAGTTGATCACATCATTGAGGGGGCCTTCTATCGTACTAAATGATTCATATTGGCAGCTGTAAGAGTCTGGGACTTCATAAAAAAGTGTTGTTGCGGGCGGCAGTAAACTCAACTGGGAATCCACGCACTTGAACAATTTCGTCATCAGAATAAATCAAATTAGCATAGAATTCCTTCATAACATTTGCATCCGCTTTATCGGTGGTGTAAAAAAAGTTTTCCTACCTCCGCTCGGCAATAACTCGTTCGATTTCTCCTCCCGAACTTTTAAAAACTCTATCTTGTATGCACTTCTTTTCTTTAAACATGGAAGTAAATTTTGTTTGAGCCATCGCATTGACAAAGCGAGACTCAATGAACTCAACTCTTCTCTTTTGTCGTGGAACCATTTTAATCTAGTCAAATTATACAAAAATTCCAAAAATTACTTCAAATATGTGAATCATGGCTTCCAATAGTAATTCTAAGTGTTCAACAACAAGATCCATGAATTTCTTCCCAAATTTCTTCACATCCCCAAATTTTTGGACCTCCTCAATGTAAAAGAAATTCATGGTGGAAATTAAATATTTTTAGCTTGGACTGAAGCTCTTACCTAGAGATGATCAAATTCGGTGTCAAAAAGCCTTGAAATTGCTTCCTAATCTAAGATCTCTCAAGCCCTAGGTCAAAAATGGCATTTTAAGGAGGAAGGGGATGATGAATAGTGGCGGCTGATTGGTCAAAATCGCAGTTAAAGGTGTTTTTTGTGAGCTCGCCGTCGGCGGGATCGATGGCGCCATCAGCGCGCTCAATTGGAATTTAAATCCTAAGTCTTGGGAAATTCTTGCCATCGGCGGGCTCTATTGATTTTGTCCAAATTCTGGATTTTTGCGATTTCAATCGATTCCAAGCCTAAACGACATCCGTTTAATCATTATAGACATAATTTTAAGTAACTAAATGATGTACTTAACACTATAACCATTCACAACACAAAACATCACATTTATATATAAATTTCAAGGGGTACAATATACGTTACATAACACACCTAAGTTTATTATTTTCTCAACCTCAATACATTAATTCAGCGTCGCAATCCAGGCCACAACACTCAAAACACTGAAAACAAAATATCTTATGCTTAGTCTCAACTATATAGAGATCTAAAAGCATAATTCTAAAGTAAAGCAAATATAAAGTTCAAATCAAAATACATAGATAGACAGATAAGTAGTAATATAAATCTACTAACATCAGAATCGATACTCGATTCTCCTCTGAGATCACCCATTGATTGCACATGAACGAAGACGTTATAGAAGGGTCGGAATGAAAATTTATCAGTAGAATCCTCCTCTATCAGTTTCATCCTCCTCATCAGTCGTATCAAACTGTCTTCTAAATGTCCAGAGTGCTCAAAATGTTCTTTCATCCTCCAGTCTAGATATCAAAGAAATCAGAGATATTATTAATCGCATTCATGACATTTTTTACCTCCTTTTCCAATTTCTTGATTCAGCGCAGGATCACCAGAGACTTGTCAGGAATTAAGGGTTGANAACTACACAAAATAAATTAAAATGTGAAATAAAAATCACATTACATTACAAGATACTACTCAACATCTATTGTACTACACATACAAATTTAACTATCACACTAACTTTATAAAAAAAATTAAAATTATCCAAGTACAACATAATGATAAAAATGAAAGTCCAAATACACACTAACATCTATTTCTATTACAAAAGATCACAGAAATAAAAGTACAAGTACAACTACATCAATTCTATCAAATATAAAAATCCCAAACTATGTCTTCATCTCCTTGATCAGCAGGTGGATCGGGCTGATACTGAAAATATCAGGGGCACTCAGGAAAAGTAACATCAGGCTCACCTCTGTAGTATCGGGCCTGAGCTTCGTAGTAAGCTACCTCAAAATTTGCATGCCTCTGAAGGTACTCACTATCATAATCATGTCGACGTTCTAACCCTCCAATTGTTTCATTTATTAATTTTATGCTCTTCTACTGCAAGGTCAACTCATTCATCAAATCAGTGAGGGTAGGGGAACTAGAAGGTGGAAGATCATAACTTGTAGAGGGGACATCTCTTCTAGTAAAAGGTTCTTGACTTCTACTTCCAGTTCTCCATTTCTCACAGGATTCATAAGTTTTAAAATTGGCCTTACTAATGGGTTTCATAGGGTAAACCCATTCTTCATCTCCAGTTTCCACTCCAGGAAGTTTGCAAATTGCATAAATAAGGCCAGGATGTCTTAGACCTCCACTTGTCTCACTCATTGTCGTAGTCAATATATTCTTAAAAATATTTCTCCCTACATTTATAGTTTTATTATTCTGAATACAGAAATTTAGAAAAACTCTATCTCTATTTACCTCACTATGGTGATAAGTCGGTAACTGAGTAGAAGAAATAAAATAGTGACACGCCTTAGAGGTGACATTCAACATGGAAGCAGAAAAATTTATATGTTCTCGCTGCTTTATCTTCCATGTTCCTTTTCCATCAGTGAGAAAGTTGATCACCTCATTTAGCGGGCCTTTTATGGTACTAAAGGATTCATAGTGGCATTATAAGAGTCTGGGACTTCGTAAAAGGTGTTGATGAGGGCGGCAGTAAATTCAACAGGAAATCCCCGCACTTGAACGATTCAATCTTCAGAATAAAATACATTGGCATAGAACTCCTTCACAACATTTGCATTAGCTTTATTGGTGGTGTAACAAAAAATTTTCCACCTCCGCTCGGCAATAACTCTTTCAATTTCTCCTCCCAGACTCTCAAAAACTCGATCTTGTATACACTTCTTTCCTTTAAATATTGAATTAAATCTTGATTGAGCTTTTGCATTGACGAAGAGAAAGTCATTGAACTCAATTCGTCTCTTTCGACATGGAGCCATTTCAATCTAATCAAATTATAGAAAAATTCCAAAATTCACTTCAAATATTCAAAAAATGGCTTCCAGTAGTAATTCTAAGAGTTCAACACTAAGATCCATGAATTTCTTCCCAAATTTTCTTTCCATTCTCAAATTTTTTGAATCTCCTCAATGTGGAAGAAATTGATGGTGAAAATCAAATATTTTTAACATGGAGTGAAGCTCTTACCTAGAGATGATCAAATCCGGTGTCAAATAGCCTTGAAATCACCTCCCAATCCAAGATCTTTCAAGCCCTAGGTCGAAAATTACATTTTTAGGACGAAGGGAATGATGAATAGTGGCAGTTAAAGGTGTTTTTTTTGTGAGCTCAATGGCGTCATCGGTGCGTTTTATTGGAATTTTCAACCTGAGTCTCGAGAAAAATCCACTGTCGGTGGCGACGAGGGTACCGTCGCTCTACTGATTTTGGTTCAAATTCCGGTTTTTTGCGATTTCGATCAATTTTAAGCCTTAACGACATCTTTTCAAACATTATAGACATAATTTTAAGTGATTTAATGATGTACTTAGCACAAATAAACTTTCACAATAGAAAACATCACATTTATATATAAATTCCAAGGGGTACAATGTGCGTTACATAAAACACCTAAGTTTAGTATTTTGTCAACCTCAGCACATTAATTTAGTGTCGCATCCAAGCCACAATACTCAAAACGTTGAAAACAAAACATCCTATGCTTAGTCTCAACTATACAGACATCTAAAAGCATAATTCTAAAGCAAAGAAAATACAAAGTTCAAATCAAAATACATATATAGACAGATAGGTAGTAATATAAATCTACTATTCTTCATATTCAGTACTAGATTCTCCTCTGAGATCACCCATTGATTACATATAAATAAAGAGGTTGTAGAAGGGTTGGAAAGGAAATTCTTCAGTAGAATCCTATTCTATCAATTTCATCCTCCTCATCAGCCGTATCAAGTTATCTTCAAAATGTCCAGAGTGATCAAAATGTTCTTTCATCTTCCAGTCTAGATGATTAAAGAAATCAGAGATATTATTAATTGCATTCATGAAATTTTGTACCTCCTTCTCCAATTTCTTGATTTTTTGAAGGATCACTAGAGACTTGTCAGGAATTAAGGGTTGAACTGATAGTGAATTCTGAGATGATTGATCAACTATAATGGCAATGTCATTTTAATCTTCAAAAGCTAGGAATCTCTCAGTTGGGTCCAAAGGCTTCCAAGGTAGAAGTAATTTTTCCCAATTTTCGTAGGACACTTGGAACTGACTGCTAAGTGAGAAATTTGTGGAAGGGTGTCTGAGCTCATAAGTTGATCCATGAACGATGAGGCCCAAAACCAACTTCACAATTATTGATCCAATATTGATCGGCAATCCCCTTTGGATGCAATAATTCAAAATTACACTTTCTTTAGAAACTTTACTGATCTTCATTATCGGCAACAGTTTTGCAGAAATGAAAAAAGTGCTAATATTTTGAAATGGGATTTAGGAGTGTCACAGAAAAAACTAACATACCTATTTTCTCTCATTTCCCAGTCGTAAGTTTCATCTGTTAAAAATTGATAAATTTCATTCATCTGGTTTCTTGTTGGGACGAAATTGGAATAGTGGCAGACAGGAATATTCTCAATAATGTATAATTCATTGATTTGTGTAGGAGTGAAAGTGATCCATATACCTCGCACATAAACAACTCCCTGGTTGATTCCATGCAAATTTGCATAAAATTCTTTTAACACATGAACAACCACGGTGGCGGCAGTGTAGCACAACACTTCCCATCTTCACCGCACTATCGTCTCTTCAATTGTCGTAGAGGGATTATTCAATCCACGATTTATGAATCCTCTTTCCTTGATCATTCTTTTCTTCATTAGTAACTTATTGAAGATTCGCTGCACTTCCACACTAATAAACTTTCGCGATTGAAAACTGGTATTCTGAGATTATAAGGGGAATTGGGCGCCATAAGAATGAAATTCGTGGAGTTTCACTACTCTTTTAGGGGAAAATATGAACTAGGAATCAAAGTTGGGAGTTTAAAAGGGTAACTCCCACCCAAAAACCACCAAAAACTGCCATTCAAACCCAAGTAACCACCATCTCACCGGTCTCGCTGTCGGCGAGGTCGAGGGCGCCGTCTGCGAGCCTCTGTATTTATTTTGCCTGGACTCTAGAGAAAAACCCACCGTCGGTAGCGTGGAGGGCGGCGTTGGCGCCTAAGGCAAAAATTGCACAGTTTCTCTTTAGTCGGAGTGCGTTCCAATTTTTCTCTATTGATCCAATTTTTATGATGATTCAAGGGTAAATAAGAGTAGTAGAGCTTAAAATTACCACAAACTAACGATAATTTCAAGTAAAAACTACTATAATCATAGTAAAAGTAAAGATAACTATGGGTCGCCTCCAATAAAGCACTTATTTAACGTCGTCAGCCCGACCTATTCATGTGTTATTCAGGTTGACTGATCATTAAAACCTCTTTAAGATTTGGTCTTTTACCCTCAAAATACGTTTTTAATATATGTTCATTTACTTTAAATCTATTTCCCAATTTCTAATCTTCAATCTCAATAGCACCGTAAGTATAAACTTGAGTCACAGTAAAGGGTCCTAACCAACAAGACTTCAATTTCCCAGGCATAACTTCAGCCTAGTGTTGTAAAACAAAACCTCTTGTCCTTGCTCAAAGTTCTTTTGGTTAATCTTCTTATCAAGCCATAACTTTAGTTTCTCCTTATAAATTACGTCATTATCATAAGACTCATTTTTTAATTCTTCCAATTCATTTAATTGTAACAAACTCTTCTTACCAGCATCTTTTAAATTATAATTGAATTCTTTAATTGCCCAATATACTTTATGCTCCAATTCTACTGGTAAGTGACAAGTCTTTCCAAAAATCAGTCTGTAAGGAGTCATTCCAATAGGAGTTTTATAAGCAGTCCTGTAATCCCATAATGTGGTATTCAGTCTAGTGGACCAATCTATTCTATTAAGGTTTACACTCTTTTCAAGTATTTGTTTAAACTCTCTATTAGAAACTTCAGCTAACCTACTAGTTTGAGGATGATAGGCAGTAGAAATTCTATGAATAATATTAAACTTTTCTGCCTAACTCTGAATATATTTATTCCTAAATTGGGATCCTCCGTCAGTAATAATCATTCTAGGCATTCCGTATCTACTGAAAATATTTTTCATTAAAAATCTCGATACACTTTTAGCGTCACAATGAGGTAAAGCTTGTGCTACAATCCACTTAGAAACATACTCTACTGTAATTGATATATATAAGTTCCCAAATGAAAGAATAAATGGTCCTATAAAATGTAATCCCCAAACATCAAAGATCTCAACTTCTGTCATGAAATTCAGAGGCATTTCATTTCTTCTAGATGTATTGCCTACTCGTTGACATCAATCACAAGTTTTTATGTATCTATAAACAAATCTAAAGATAGTAGGCCAATAAAATCCAGCTTGTAAAATTTTATAAGCAGTTTTATGAAACCCAGAATGTCCTCCAAATTCAGCATCATGACATTTCTGAATGATTAGCTCAGTTTCTTCATAAGGTACACATCTTCTCATATTCAGATCCTTACATTATTTATATAAATAAGGCTCATCCCAAAAATATGCTTTCACATCATGAATGAACTTTCTTTATTGTTGTAATGTTAGCATAGGTGACAAAATATCACTTACAATATAGTTAACAATATCTGCATACCATGGTATTTTCCAGTCATTAATATTATAAACTTGTTCATCAGGGAAACTGTCTATAATTTCATTGTAAGTGTCAGATAATTCATGATTTTCTAATCTTGACAAATGATCAGCAATTTCATTATCAGTTGTGTTTCTATCAATAACCACAAGATCAAATTCTAGCATCAAAAATATCCATCTAATCAACCTTGGTTTGGCATCCTTCTCTTACATCAGATACTTAATAGCATAGTGATCAGTATGCACAACACATTTAGCTTCAATTAAAAAAGATCTAAATTTATCTAAAGCATACACAATGGCCAGTAACTCTTTTTCAGTAATAGTATAATTAATTTGTGNAAATCTGCAAAGCTAACATAAATATTATATCAGAATCATGGATACTAGCTACTCTTTTAGGATTTACATGTTCAGAGGGCCATTGAAAATTATTGGTAGTCATCTCTTCTATTAACTAATAAGCGTCATCAAAAGGTTTTGACATTAACGAACCACCAGCTGCAGCATCTATAATCGATCTAAGAGATCCTACCAGTCCATTATAAAAAGTTTGAATTATCAACCAATCTGGTAACGAATGATGAGGGCATTTTCTAACAAGATCTTTNAAACTTAAAGGCATTTTAACAACTTTCAGTAAATTCAAATTTCTTATCCTTTTCTAAAAGTTAGCGTAGAGGTTTGGTAATTTTGAAAAAATCGTTCATAAAACGCCTGTAAAAACTAACAAATCCAAGAAAACTCTTAACCTCTCTTACGTTAGTAGGAGGTATTAGTTTAGATATAACTTAAATTTATGCAGAGTGTGCTTCCATACCATCTTCTAAAATTTTATGCCCTAACACAATTCCTCCTGCAACCATAAATTGACATTTCTCNGCCCAGATAGTCTATCTACTATTTGGTCTAAAAAGGGCAAAGGGAAGTGATCTTTTCTAGTGACAGAGTTTAATTTTCTATAATCAATGCAAATACGCCACCCAATAACTTTTCTGATAAATATTAATTCATTATTTTCTTTTATTTCAACAGTCACTCCTCCTTCCTTAGGAACACAATGAATTGGACTTACNAGAGCAATGGAAATTTGATGGAAACCTGTATATCCATCTAAAAAATAAAAATATTGGTGCCCAGCAAGTCTATCTACTACTTGGTTTAAAAAGGGTAAAGGGAAGTAATCTTTCCTGGTGGCAGTGTTTAATTTCCTATAATCAATGCAAATACACCACCCAGTAACTTTTTTAATAGGTATTAATTCATTATTTTGTTTTATTTCAATAGTCACTCCTCCTTTCTTAGGAACACAATGAATTGGACTTACCTACGCACTATCTGAAATAGAATATATAATNGTTTGATCTAAAAGGGTAAAGGAAAGTGATCTTTCTTAGTGACAGTGTTTAATTTCCTATAATCCATGCAAATACGCCACCCGGTAACTTATCTAATAGGTATTAATTCTTTATTTTCTTTTGTTTTAATAGTCACTCCTCCTTTCTTAGGAACACAATGAATTGCACTTACCCACGCATTATCCGAAATAGGATTTATAATTCCAGTGTTTAACCATTTCAAAATTTCCTTCTTAACTACTTCTTTCATCATCAGATTTAATCTCCTTTGTGGATCAANTAATTTCATTGTCTAACCATTTCAAAATTTCCTTCTTAACTACTTCTTTCATCTTTGGATTTAATCTCTTTTGTGGATCAACTCTTGGTTTATATTGTTCATCTAATATAATTCTGTGCATACAGATCGAATGAATGATTCCCTTAATATCAGCTAAGGTCTAACTGAAACTTTATTATATCTTTTCAATGTATCTAACAGTCTTTGCTCTTGTAAATCATTTAATTCTGAAGATATAATAACAAGTAATGTAGATGAGTCTCCCAAAAATGCATACTTGAAGTGAGTAGGCAATAATTTCAACTCAAGTTCAGGTGGTTTTATAATTGACGAAAATAGATTCTTATCAGCATTTTCGGGAATATCCAACATCACANCTCTTATATCTTTTTAATGTATCTAACAGTCTTTGCTCTTGTAGATCATTTAATTCTGAAGATATAATAACAGGTAATGTAAATGAGTCTCCTAAACTACATACTTCAAGTGACTAGGCAATACTTTCATCTCAAGTTCAGGTGATTTTATAATCGATGGAAACAGATTTTTATCAACATTTTCTGTAATATCCAACATCTCAAATCTTTCCTGAACATAATCTAATTTTTCCTTTTCTAATTCATCCAAAATAACTTTGTCATTCTCTTCAAATTGTTCTTTCTCTTCAAAATATTCTTCTTCCTCAAAATGCTTTTTGTCTTCAAAATGTTCTTTAAAATGTTCGTTCAGTAGATGTTCAATAATNTGGTATAGTGAAACTGCCAGGATCTTTTTATTTTTTAGGAAGCTTATCCTGAATAATTACGCTACACTCTTCGCTAAGTGCAACAGTTTTGTTATCCGTGAACTTCCATTTTTTGTTTAGAATATCTATCATAAATTTCACATAATTGGGCATTTTCTCTAAAGCTTCTACGAAGGGAATATTTACCGTTTTTCTTAAGAATTTCTAAGAATTTGGAAAATTATTTATTCTGATTGTGTTGCTTCAATCTTTGAGGAAACGGTGGTGGAGGTTTCTCCACAGTAATCTTCATTGGTGTGAATGGATATTCTAAGTCTGGGTATTCATGATCCTTTTCTTTTTCGGTATCCACTTTCTCTTTCTTAATTTTCGTTTTATTTTGCACTCTTGTCTCCAATTCTTTTCCACTTCGTAATTGTATCCCTTTTATTTGTTCTTTTCCTTGATCTTAAGGATTTGGTTTCACAGTACTAGGAAAAGATCCTAATGTTCAGTTACTAACCACAGTAACGATATGCTCTAATTGATTTTCAATATTCTTAATAGCAGTTCCTTGATTTTATAGTTGATTTCCTTGAATTTATAATTGATTTCCTTGATTCTGCAATTGTTGACCCATGTTTAATATCAACTCTTCCATAGACAACTTCTTTCCTTAATTTGAGTGTTACTGTTAAATCTTAGAGGATAAGAAGGTCTATAGTTAACATTTCCTTGGTTGGATGAATTTCCTAATGGGTTCATTGGGTTGTTCGCCCATTGTTGATTTGTAGAAGAATTTTTATTCCAATTAAAATTTAGATGATTCTTCCAACCAGGTTGTTTTCCCATTGTTGATCTGTAGAAGAATTGTTATTCCAATTAAAATTTGGATGATTCGTTTGTCCATTATTGATTTGTAGAAAGATTGTTATTCCAATTAAAATTTGGATGATTCTTCCAACCTGGGTTATAATAGTTTGAATAAGGGTTGTTAGGTCTTTTAATAGCATTTAAAGTCTTATATGAAGGTTGAACATCCACAAATTGCCCAGATGAATTCTCTTCCATCACAGGAGGTGTTGGAGAATAATTCATCCCATAATGATCTAATTTCTTTGATATTGCAAAAATCTGCAAAGCTAACATAAATATTATATCAGAATCATGGATACTAGCTACTCTTTTAGGATTTACATGTTCAGAGGGCCATTGAAAATTATTGGTAGTCATCTCTTCTATTAACTAATAAGCGTCATCAAAAGGTTTTGACATTAACGAACCACCAGCTGCAGCATCTATAATCGATCTAAGAGATCCTACCAGTCCATTATAAAAAGTTTGAATTATCAACCAATCTGGTAACGAATGATGAGGGCATTTTCTAACAAGATCTTTAAATCTCTCCCAAGCTTCATATATTGACTCTCCATCAATCTGACAGAACGATATTATGTCATTTCTAAGTTTAGCAGTTTTAGATGGAGGGAAATATTTGAAAAGAAATTTCTGTGAAAGTTCTCCCCAAGTTCTAATAGATCCTGGTGCTAACAAATTTAACCACATCTTAGCCTTATCCCTCAGTGAAAAAGGAAAAATTCTAAGTCTAACAACATCATTTGAGACTTTGTCATATTTAAAAGTAGTACACAGTTCTAAAAACCTAGCGAGGTGTAAATTAGGATCTTCATTTGGTGTACCTCTGAATTGATTATTTTGTACCATTTGGATAATAGAAGATTTAAGCTCAAATGAATTAGTAGCTACATCAGGATTTTGGATAGATAAGTGAATTTCATCTACTATAGGATCTGCATAATCTCGTAGGGGTCTATGTTGGTATTCATTCTCTTTTCCTTGATTGTTCAAATTATTTTCCATTGTATCAGAATTTCTAGGTTCTCTTCTCAATCTTCTAATCTTTCTAATAATGCGTTCTAATTTTGAATTGTAGGGTATAAGATTTTCAGGTCGAAATTTACGTATATAATTTGAAATCAGTACACAGTAAAACAGTTAACTAAATATGAAAATAAGTTGCAATTCAAGTAAAAATTTTCTAATAATCCTAATTTTGTGTTATACTCTAATTATTGTCGGCACTATTTTTGGTATAGGGTTTGCCCGTAAGAAGCTGTCGGTCATCGGAATTAAAATCCCGTTACCCGCTTCGGAAGGACGTTAAAAANTCTGCTAGGGTTTTGCCATGGCGGTTTCGGACACTGAAAATCATTGCTTTGATTCAATAGTCGACGTCGGTTCGCGTCAACGACAATCGATCGCAGGCTCGCACGGCGTCATCGAACGCAGGCTCGCACGACGTCGTCTTCCTTACGCTCTGACGTTTTGCTTTCAGGCCCGCACGACGGTTTTCTCTCCATCCGTAGGCTGATTAGTCTTCCTCCTCGTTCCATCTTGACAAAAGTGTCTTCGGCTTGGCCTCTGTTGGCTACGTAGTTGCCGACGCTGCTCGCAGTTGCAGTCTTGCGGTGCTTCTGACGTTCGTTGCACTGCACTATCTCTTGCGGTGCTTTTGTGAAGCACGCTAATGGCCTCAGAGAATTTCCTACGCCGCCGACCTCGCCGCCCCACCAAACCCTCCTATGCTACAGTGGTTCACAAATGCAGCTCTCTTTTCCACCTCACAGATAGTCTGATATTCCCGCATATGTACCATGATTCTGTTGCAGGACATGTGGATTGCAATCTCATCGAGAAAATAGAGAAAAAAGCGGCAAACCATCAATATTCTTCTCTGATGCTGAAATTTCAACTCGTGCGGGAAAATACAAATTTACATTAGTTGGAAAGTTCCAATTAGGTTTCCCAAAAATGAAAATTATCAGGAAGGTTTTTGAAGACTTCAAATTAGTTGGGGCCGGTAGGTGGGTCATTTCAACGGAAGACATGTTATGATACAACTGAGTATAGAATAAGATTACACAAGGATTTTCTCAAAGAAATTCATCACAATAAAGGGAAAACATATGAAATTGCTCAAACGGGCCCCTAATTTTGATCACAGTCAAGAACGCCCAACTGTGTCTATCTGGTTCTCATTACCTGAACTCAAGCTTCATTTCTTTGACCTATCTATCTTATATGCAATTGAGACTATCCTTGGAAAACCTTTACATGTAGACTTACCCACAATTCACTTTTCAAGGCCCTCTACTGCAAGAATTTTGATTGAAAGATATATTACACTACCAGATGTAGAAGAAGTCTGGCTTTGTTCTGCTCACAATGGTTATTGACAAAAAATCATTATGGAACAAAAACCTTACTACTGTAAGCAATGCAAGATATTTGGACACCTGCAGGAGAAATGTTTCAGATTGCAACTACAGTTGAGAACTAATAGTCAAAAGCAATAACATGTTGTTAGTGCACCCCACGTGTCTAAATGCGCTCTCAACAAACCTGATGACAGCCAACCTGAGAAGGGAATCACCACAAGACAGGATTTGGTGTCTGCCCCTAGGAACCCTTCTCCTGACCATACTACAACTGATAATGTTCAGATCGAAAACCAGGATAGCCCCGTAGCTCCGATTCAGGAAGCATCAGGTGCAGAGGTGACAATTCACACTTCACATACACTGGAACCTATCGTGTAGCAACGACTGCCTTTCCTTCTATTGTGGTTCTAATATCTAACCAGATCGAGAATCACATGAGCCAGTCTTCTGATGAAGAATGACAGCTTTACACTTCTCGACGGCAGAAAAAAACTGGGGGCACACTCCAACTTTGAAACTTAATGGATGATACTTTGGTTACTTCAGGCAATGACACAACACTTCAAAGTTTGTTATCTGGCTCCGCTCCTAAAACAAGAGAAAAATAGAGGACTAAACTGACTTGTCCCTAGCTTCTTGTTTTCTGCAAATTTTAATTTTTTGAGTCTATCTGCATCTTTTAGTTGGGATATTACTGTACTTGGTATCATATATGTAGATTGCCTCTATTGGGCCCTCTAATACAACCTTCATGTAACTTCACAATTTCAATAAAATCAGCCCTTAGGCTTTTCAAATATATAATATGGAAGCTGAAGAGTAAGAACTATCATTCACTGAAGAAGAATGTTTAAGCACCCAAATTTTTTTTAGAAGAAGAATGTTTATTTAAATTGGCCTAAAGAATCAATATATACCTTGTTGTTGATAACCTCACATCAATTTATCTAAGCTTGGTCGTTATTGCATTCAAATACACCCACCATCTCTTTTGCTTAATTCAATTCTTATCAACCTAAAGAGTCTTAAGTTTTCATAAGTGGTGTATGATTATAAACCTATAACATTTAAGACTTGTAAATTCCTTAAATATTAATTATCTACTAGTCCCCAACTAAACACCATCTTTAACCCTCTCTAACAGTCATTCAAGGAAGGAGTAGAAGCCATTCCCATCCCAATCACCTCAAAAGTCAAAACTTGACTACAATACCTAAGTTTTCTTAGTACATATTTATTACACCCACTTTGTTATTCCATATGCACATGTCAATATTTCTGTTCCAGGACCAGCCTTGATTATTCTCTCCATTTAAGACCATGACAAGACTTCCCTCCTATAACTTTTGCCTACTCCGTCNATAATTATTTGAGGGAAGACGTATCAACCAAGATTGAGAAGGTAGGGGATCTTTTGAAATAATAGGAGGTTAAATCCATAAATAGATAAAAATTGGGTATTGAAACTCGAGGCATCAGAGTTTGTGGAGATTGTGATGTGAATGAGGTGAAAGTCATGCAACCCTCCAAATAGAAACCAAAGGCAAGCTAGACTACGGCTTATCCCAAACCAAAGATCAGCCAATGAAGAGGGAAAGTGAAAAGGGCACCATCACAAAAGAGAAGAAAATCTTAACAGAGCGCATGTGAAAAACCCTTCTTTTCCTCTCCTTGGTTCTTCTATTCCTTGCTCATTTCTTTTTTTAAATAATTTTACGTTTTACAGTGTGCATATCCGACCTGCTATTCTTCATACATCGGGGATTTGGCTAATTTCAGTGCATGAAATCTGATTGTTGAAACTTTGAAACTTGTATACAGATTTCTGGATTTAATATGGAGTTCCTCTTTGGTTTGGCGAAAACCTGTTAAATAAATTTTATTGTGCAAAATGCTTTATGCCTAAAATTCCAAGGAACTGAAATTAGCTCAATTCTGATTTAGTTTATCTACAAAATTGCCATACAATAAATGAGATCAATTTCAAATGCATTTTTTACAATAAATGAGAAGACTCAAAAGAGCAATCATCTTTCACAATTAAACTCTTTTCCCCCATAATTTTAAAGCATTGGTAGAAGCAGCTGACCCACTAAAACCAATTTTCTGCCCCCAACAAACAATGCATGACTATCATACAGATCAAAATGAACAAGAATTTCATTGGCATCATATTAGAAAAATGCTACTTACCAAAAAGGCAACGGAGAAATTACTTGTCATGCCCATGTAAGTTCATGAGAATGGATAAAGCTTCCAGTGAACACAAGTTGTAAGCAAGAACAAAAAAAACATTAAGAAATAGACTAAATATTCCATAATCACAAATACATGTGCATACTCCCACATGGTAAAATAAAAAAGTTCATCAATAGTCAAAGCACATCGATTCAATCAGATAACAGCCCGACAACATCGGGTTCCAAAACAATAACAAAGAACCATTTCTTCAACAAAACAAAATACCTTTACTCAGAAAGAGTAGATTTGAGCTCCCCAGCTTTACGCAGCTCCAAGACAATATCACAGCCACCGATCAATTCTCCTTTGTAGTACAGTTGAGGAAAAGTAGGCCAGTTCGAATATGTTTTTAATCCTTGCCTAACTTCCTCATCAGATAGAATATCAAATGATGCGAAACTGATTCCTTCCTCTCGCAGAGCATTAACAACCTTCGAACTGAACCCGCAGCTGGGGGCATCAGGTTTACCCTTCATGAAAAGCATTACAGGAGATGATGATATCAGATTCTTTAAGCGATCCTCGAGTTTTTCTTCCTGGATGACGCCTTTTTCTGCAAGAACTTTCCTTAAAGCTCCACTCTTATGCATCTCAAGCNACATATATCTACATCTATATATATATATGTACATACATATATATATATGTACATACATATATATATCTATATATATATATATATACATATATATATGTACATATATATATGTACATATATATATATATATGTACATATATATATGTACATATANTCTCTCCTTAACACTCACTAAATCTACTCTAGCCCTAATTCCCTTCAATATTCTACAGTCTATGAAAATAAACCTAAGGCACATATGAAGCCTCATCAATTATCAAACTCTTTTGATCTTCTGTATTTACATACATTACATCATGGAACATTATAGGTTGTTAGGCTAAAGACAGGATAATAGATTATAAATGATCATTCCTTGATCATAATCTAGATTTATTTCCATTCGTTGGAAATAAGACTCAATAAAGTTTCTGTTTAGAACCCGTTTTATTTGAAAACATCTCTTCACTAATGAAGGTGGCTGCAATAATTTTAGTTGTCGTTATAAGGTAGAATTTCAATAAAATGGAAAGCCCATTTAATCTCATTCATCCCATTATTATTCACTCTCAATTTATTCATGGGGAAGTTATCATCTCAAAGAACTATAAGCTCTACATGTCTTGTGTTTACATCGCTAATGGGAATATTGATGGAAAATTCTTTTGGTCGACCATTATTGAAGTATCCACCTCTATAAATGCAACTCGGCTTGTGTTGGTGGACTCTAATTTTGTGCATTTCAATTATGATAGTTGGAAAAATCTTATTACTTACAAAAACTTAAAAATTTTAGTAAATATTTTATTTAGTCTACTCTTTGGAACTCTTTAATAATAGTGATTCTTTCACTTGAACAAACCTACAACCAAACAACCATATTTGGATCAAGACTGATAGGGGTTCTTGCAATTTATAATGGTTAGAGTGCTTTTTAGGTTTTTATAGAATCTTACAAAAGTTATTTGCTAATTACTCACTAATTATTATTCATGGGAAAACCCCCAAAATAGTTATACATAAATTTGTTTTAAGAAATTATTAGACTAACATTAGTTAGCTATTAATTCATGTTAATGAATCTTTAATAAATTCTTCCATGGTGATCCCATTTTCTTATTTATAAACATTTAAGATGTTAAAGCTACTTTAAATCGTAATATTAAGGTCCATATATCCTACTTATAAATGACATCTCCTATCTTAAATTTGAGCAAGAGAAAAATCACAATCCCTTATAGAATGATCCTTTCAAATCCTTATGTTAAAGCATTCATGAAGACAACTCATTTTCTACCACCTTAATGTGTTAATCAGTGAAACAAATGGCCAAAATCAGTTGGCCAACTAACAGTGAAGACGATATAAAATTCTTATGTAACCACCAAAGGGTAAGAAAGAATTCCAACCATATCATTGAACATGCACCCCACATAATACGTTCTACAAAGTGAATGAAAAGATATTGACTAATTTTCTTAACACTATTGTTGACCCATCCCAGTCTATTTTTACTAACCAAGTGATTTAATAGATAATTTAATGTTAGCTCATAAGCTTCTTATCCAAAATTTCAATGCTGATAAATGATCATTTATTGTGACAAGATGGACATGATAAAAGATTTTAACAATGTAGACAAGCACTCTACCTATGAAGATTAGGCAGAAAATGAATTTCCTAGACTTTTATCAATTGTATTGTTGCTTGTATTGAGAATTTTGCATTCTCTATTATTCTAAATATTTTTCAATTCTACTTATTGAGATGATTAGGTTTTAAAAAAGAAACCTAACAATAGGGGGAAATGTCCCCAAGCTTATGAGTTAAATGTAGAAGCCTCAAACCATCTATCATAAATTGACCTGATTAGATAAAAAAATTAAATAAAGGAAAAAGTATCAAGGCCCCACATCATATAGAGTCAGAACACTCTATAGATAAAGGGAATATCATCACAATTTTGTTATATGCATATTTATGGTGCCACGGGGTTCTAAGTGTTTTTCTAGATATCTCTCAAAAAATCAAGAGGAATGAAGGTGTATCCTTACCTTAAAGTTTCCATCTACACATACAAATCTAACATAAAACTCTCTATAACAACCTTAAGGGGCTCTAAAGGAGATAAAAAGTAGGATACATAAGAAATACTCACATATGCGAGATTAAATTTAGTCTTTGACTCCCTTCTCATTGTGGTGTGTTTTAGATGTAGAAAAAAGAATGCTATTGCACACTCCACATCGTAGACAACTCTGACAGGAGAAGTACACTCTCTTCTTTCCACTTATGTATGTTCTTCT
The DNA here is from genome assembly GCA_002079205.1 of Phalaenopsis hybrid cultivar. Taxonomy (NCBI): domain Eukaryota; kingdom Viridiplantae; phylum Streptophyta; class Magnoliopsida; order Asparagales; family Orchidaceae; genus Phalaenopsis; species Phalaenopsis hybrid cultivar. Next base: position 66,547 of record JXCR01145725.1, read on the forward strand.
TTCTCTTTCGTTCTTCTTACATTGGAAGATCTAGGTAGGTTGTCTCTTTCCTTCAACTAATATAGAAATAAAGCTAAGGAAAACCCTAGCTTTCTTCTCTCTAATTCTCCAAAACTTTGTGAAAAAAAGGAACACCTCAACCCCTAGCTCTCCCTCAAGACCATGTAGAACAAAGGCTAGTCACCAACCTACACCTCCCAATAATAGTAGCTATCCATGGAGAAAAAGCCAAATGAAGAAAGGTATTCTCTCTACCCATCATTGGCTCTATCAATAAACTCTCTCGACTCCATGCAACCCTATTCAAGGTTATATCACATTTGATAATATTTTCTCCTACTCGTGCTCTTCCATCCTCTTGTGATAGGAGGATATCTTAAAACATGTTTTAAAATTGGGCGGTAGCACCATATCACTTAGAAGAAGCTCCTAAGCAATCCCACTCATCATGTTTAAACTCGTCTAATTGAGAGGAAGGCACTGCGATGCAGGTCATGGTCATTGTGGTGTTGACTTTAAAGGTTGAGGCATTGTCTCTTGATTGAGCTTAGTCAAATACTAACATATAAAGCATTGTGAAGCATCTGGACTGACGAATTGGACTTTGAGATAAATTGAGGTTGAGTACTACAACATCAGTACATAAGCATGTTCATTGTATTAAAAATGATGCCAACACTTGCATTACTTAATTATTGAAAAACGTAACTAAAAAATTGTGCAACATAAATCTTGAATCTAAAATAAAATTTATGTATTGGTGCTGACAGAGATAGAGTGAGAAAGATAAAGATGGATAAAATTTAATGCTACATGTAATTAGTTTTTTTATTCTTTTTGTTTTTTTTAGTTTTAGCCTTTAAGTTTTTATGAAGGGAATAGTAAAACACAATGTTTCAACATTATCAAAAGATTAATGCATGTTGAAATATTTGATAGATGATACAATTAGAAAAAAAAGTGGAGTCTTTATTTTTATTAATGCTTTAATATTACATTTGATAACTTTCTTTATATAAAACTTTATTTGAAAATAGGATACAATTTTTCTCTTCATTTTTTTGTGAGAGCTATCTTTGACTATAATGCATAATTATTAATCTATAGAAAAACAAACAATGTTTGAATATATATATATATATATATATATANTGATGGATTTGCACCCTCCAGTGTATCAGAAGTTTTTCCATCCTGAAAAATATATGTAGATTTATTGACAAAATCTGAAGTTGCCCTATTTAATTCCCCGCATGTATGTATATACATATATGTATGTATGTATGTATATAGATGTATGTATGTATATTGTATGTATGTATGTATGTATATATATGTACATACATACATACATATATATACATACATACATACATACATACATACATACATATATATACATACATACATACATAGATACATACAATATACATACATACATACATACATACATACAATATACATACATACATACATACAATATACATACATACATAGATACATATATATACATACATAGATACATATATATACATACATACATACATACATACATACATACATACATATATATACATACATACATATATATATACATACATCATACATACATACACATATACATACATACATACATATATATACATACATACATACATATACTTACATACATACATATACATACATACATACATACATATACATACATACATACATACATACATATACATACATACATACATACATACATATATCTATGTATATATGTATGTATGTGTGTGTGTGTGTATATAT
>JXCR01145725.1:68704-84261 GCA_002079205.1 Phalaenopsis hybrid cultivar
CATATATATATATATACATACATACATATATGTATGTATGTATATATATATGTATGTATGTATATATATATGTATGTATCAAATAAGTTACCAAAATAAAATGTTTAGTATGCGCAGTATTGAATGAATTGCTACAAAGACCATTTTTTTTTCTTGGAGAGAATATAAATGAATGTTCTTACCAATCCCAACCTTATAGATAAATGAAATTAGCACGGGAAAGTTGTGTTCACCTCATTTTTTAGGTCATTTCCTTTTCTAGGGTCTTAGGATCTAGCTCTGGGAGTTCCTATTGACCATCTTAGAAAACTAGAATTGAGACTCACCCTTCTAGAAATTTCAACCACTTCCTATTTTTCTTTAATGTTTAGCATCTTTGGCACAAGACCATCGTCTTATAAACGAGCGATTATGGGCTATCCTGCGAAGATTCAAGGGAAAAGTTCCAAATAGGACTTCAAGCCTTAGGAAGACATCGTCACGACTCTCTTTCGTCACATACACACGCTAGATGCACAAAGTTCACAAAATTGCACTAAATCGGACTTTAATTAAGCCTAAAGGATGGGTGAAAATGCGAACTTCTCCGAATGACCTCCGACGACAAATTGAACTGCGTCAACGCGTCCGGGATACCAATTTTGGTAAGAAAGGACACCCTTATTGCCATAGTTTTGACACGAGAAAATTGACACGCAAATCGATGAATTCGTCAAAGCGACCTCTGACGGCAAAATGAATTGCGCCGGAGCGTCCTGAATGTCGAAATTACCCAAAATGGGTGTTCAATTTACAATTATTTCACACGAATTAAAATGTGTAAATTAACCCTTTTAATTTAAAAATTAAGTTTTTTTTAATACTTATATTACTTTAATTATATAATTATAACACCTAAATCTTATTCACCTAACCCGCAACATTCGTTTTCCTCTCCCTCGACCGATAGCTGCTCGGGTGTGCCGTGCCAACCTCCCGCAATTTTGTTTGGGCGTGGATCGATCGAGCGATGCCATGGCTCGCCGAGCCCAAACTTCTTCTCCTTTCCTTTGTTATTCGCATTTGCAGCTCGCCTCTTCGATCTCCGCTTGACCGAGCGAGTCTCCAATCGAGGGATTCCACCTGGCCGACGCTTCTCTTCCTCGAGGCCGAGCGTTCTCATTTATGGTGTCGATTCCTTTCTTTCGCTCGATTGGTAGGCTAGGGCGGCAAACGATTGGTATTCCTTTTCTTTTCTTTGCCTTTTGACTTCCTGAGGATGGTAGTGGTTAAAAAAAAAAGGGGAGAGTGTTCTTGAGAGAAGAGTTCTTTAGAAGAAATTTGGAATTTGCTTTCTTCCTCTTTCACGGTTAGCATACAAATTGATCCCTTTTATTCGAAAGAAATCTTACCTCCTCTCTGTCGTTCGAGGGATTTGCGGCTTGCAGAATAAAAAAAAAAACGAGAAGAAATTTGGCATTTGCATTCTTCCTTTTTCACGGTTAGCATACGAATCGATCCCTTTTGTTCGAAAGAAATCTTACCTCCTCTCTGTCGTTCGAGGGATTTGCGGCTTGCAGAATAAAAAAAAAACGGAGAAAGCTTTTGCGTGAGGCATTTAGAAGAAATTTCTGTGGTGTTTTCTTCAATCTTATTTTAGTGCTTTACTTTAAGTCTACACTAAAGAGATATTCTTCTTTTCTTCTCTATTTTACATTATTTTGAATGGCATGAATCTGGAAGCGTTTTATAAATTGGAAAAGCATATTTGGGCTTATGTTTTATGTTCCTATTACCCCCTTTTTGCTGCAATATGTGTTGGAAATTGCTTTGTGAGATAACACATGTATTTAGGGGCTCATTTCATGCTCCTCAAAGTCACCCTTTTGCTGGAATACATGTTGAGATTGTTTTATATGTTAGAAAAATTACATTTGGGGCTCCCATGTTGCTTCCCTTGCTGCCCCTTATTGAAATATATGCTGGAAGTTTATTTTAAATGCTGGAAATTATATTTGGGGCTCACATTTTGCTTTTCTTGTTGCCCCCTTGATGGAAAACATGCCGGAAATCATTTTTCAAAGTTGGAAAATCACATTTGGAGCTCACATCTTGCTTTTCTTGTTGCCCCTTTGATGGAATATATGTTGGAAATTATTTTTTTTTAAGAGTTGAAAATTACGTTCGGGGGTCGGGTGGCCATGTTCTTGGGCTCAATTTGGGCTCCTTTTAGTGCATTATGTGAAAATGTCATGCGAACAATCCACCTTTTCTTTTACATAAGGAAAAATGAATTACAAGTTGGAAGACTAGTTGGAATCGGAAGAAATGAGAATTTAAATAACGATTGAGAGATTAGTGAACTTACACTTAGATCCCTTAAGCTTTGAATCAATTTAAAATCCAATTCCTNCAAATCAGCTAAACTAAAAGATATTTGAGAATTATTATATGTAAGCAATTTTTTTTATGAACAAAAAATCAGTTTGAATATGTTTTCTAAATGAAGAAAAAACTAGTTATCTTTTAGTATTAATATAAATATCCACAATCCCCTCGTAGTTGTACTATTCATCTTGTTAGACATGGCGTGTTTTTCCTTGGTTATTTTGATCTTAAACTACGGATAAAAATTAATTTTAATGTTTTAAATTTAATATCCTATTCAAACCCAATCAATCATACTTACCAGAGCATATTGCTCTATATCATCCATGACATTTTTACACACAAAAGAGACCCATCTAAACTATTAGTTGCCTTGGATGAGCATACAAATTCCAACAAACTTTGGAATACTATAAGTGGAAAATGAATAGGAATAGAAAAAATGAATATGCTATATTTTTTTTACTCAAAAAATGATGTTATTATGTTATAAACAAACAAAAAATAAAAAAATAACCATCGAGATAGCTCATCATTATTCTCATGACTTATCTATAATATGTTTTGAGACGGTTTTCTGTAAGGTGCTTAAAAAATTAAAATAAAAAAAACATGATTTGTCTATTTTGGGTATTTTAAAAATAGATGTGTTAATTCTAAAAAATAAAAAAAATAAAAGAGTAATAAAAAATAATACTTAAAGGAACAATGTTTTTCTATTTGATTCATGTTTTCTGTTTTCAAAAAAAAAAAAAAAAAAAAAAAATTGATCCCAAACAAACCATTAGTCTCACAAAACAAACTAAAATCTCAGATGTTCAGCAAATCAAATCTTTTCANGGAATTCCTTAAATTTATAGAAGTTATGATTTCATCCTCAAGGATTTATTAATCAACACCCCTCAAAAAATTCAAAAACTATAAAGTTTAGGCCAAAAACTTTTCGATAGAAGCTTGTGCTTGCCGTTGAATTTTGGGGTTGATTAATTCCTTTTGCGAAGAGCAATAATGCCTTAAAAAAAGGTGAAAATTTCTCCTCACTTCGATCTTGACTCGTGCGGCCAAATGCATTTGACCGCTTCGCAGAGGTCCAAAACCTCAATCCAAGAACTGGAGTCTTTAGTTTTCAAGGACTATACCTCTTTCATGTCAGCTTCTGCCCTCTTTATAAAGTAGAACCAGAGCATTAAAACAATATCAAACATTAAAAGAGAACTTTTTTAGATGGTCTAATGGAGTTTTTAGAACCAGAGCATGTATCCATTAAGAATGATTCTAATAAAATTTATTCAAAATAATATCTATAATATAAAAAAAAAAAGATTTTGGTGGTAAGAAGAAATGAAAATGAAATAAAAAGACAAACATAGAAATAATTATCTCATTTACACTTTAATCATCCTTGATGCTGGTCATACAAATGAAAGTCTTAACATCCAAACTGAAATTTGTAACATAAATACATCTAACATTCAATAATGTATAAAACACCAGCTTCTCTAAATCCTTCCTTCTTACAATCCATAGCATTATACAAAATCCTATTTTTGATTAACTTTTTTTCCTCTTCTTTTTTTTATTTTCCATATCAGAAGAACAGAAGGCAGAGAAGAGCACAACAGAGGAGAAAGATCCAAATCTGATTCAGCCAGCTCTCCACCTGCATCTCCTGCCTTCTCAGCCTTGGGCTACCTCCGCCAGCCATTTGATATGGGCAAGAATGGTACAATCTATCCAAATGCTGTGAGGTTATACTGATGCTCAGTCGCTTGTGAGAGAAGAGCAAGAGGAAGAGTAAAATACAATGCCACTCAATTCCTATGTATTTACATATCTAACAGCTAAACTTCAATTTTTACTCAACATGCCCCACCTTCCCTGCGCATGAAAAAGTGTATTTCACGTTTTAGAAGTTCAAATGATGGTATAAATGTAAAAAATAGAGTTTAGGCGTTAAGATGTAAAAACAAAAGAATTGGGTGCTCTGTATGTAAATGCGACAACGATTTGTTAATAGAATCAGAGCTGCAGGCTCTATATGATGTCATAAAGTGCAAAATGGCTTAATAAGGAAGCCCAACTAAAAAGAGCGCGCAATAAGAAATGAAAACAAATCATAAAAAAAGCAGAATGGATTTGTGAATCTAGTTGTCAGATGAGTTCAAAGATCAATAATTCGAGTTAGATAAGTTATGATTAGCATTGCAGCCCCATCCAAAACATTACGCAGAGCTGTCAAAAAGGCTTGTTGTTTGCAAATTGTTTGTGTTCGTCTCGTTTGTAACTCATGTTCGAATTGTTCGTTAAGTAAGCGAGCGGAACACAAATATTTTTTTTAAGCTGAAATTATAAACAAGTAAAAAAAAAAACCCTTTGTTCGATTATATTTGACTCATTTTAACTTGAAATGAGAAAATTATATATATTATTTATAAAATAATATATTATTTATATTTCTAAGTTTAAATCACAACTTGTGTGATCATGTGGTTTTATGGTTTTATTACATAAGAATGGTGCATGTTCGGATCTAACATTCTACATTTATTCTTCTAATTAATTTAAATAAGCCAATTTTGTGTCGAACACGACTCAAACACCTATAATATATAAATCGAGACGAACAAATACACTATACTCACGAGCGATGTCGAACACGAGCCAATTTCAAATAGAATTAACTTCTAATGAGCCGAACATGAGTCAAGCCTGAGCTCCCTCAAGCTCGAGTTGTTTATAGCCCTAGCATTAAGGAGCCAAGCATGGGAATTTTGGACTCGGATAATTAAATGTGAGCCACATGCTTCTTGCCTAATGATAAGTTGTTGAGTTCTTGAGTTGTCAAATAGTAGAATAATAAGCCAAGTGAACTCCCTTGGTTTCAAAGCTACAAATTATGAGTGGTGGACTTGAGATTATTGGAGGAGACATTTTACATGTTAGGGTTGGGCCTGAGGAAAAAAATGAGGGTTGCCGAAGAGAGGTGGATGCATGTGTCAATGAAGACATGAATGCATGTTTCGACTAGCTTAGATATTTGGTTTACCAAGTAAAAATGATTATAGAATGGATGCTTCACATGTGAGGGTCTAAAGGTGTTGAGAATTGTATAGAGTTTAGGGTTCTATTGAGTAATAGGGAATATAGAGAAATTTAGGGACTTGTGTGCAAGAAAGTAAAAGCTATATATAAGCCCAAATCATTAATCAAGCCAATATTTTTTCCTTTCCAAATCTCTTTGGTATCAGAGCCAAACCCTAGCGACGCTATAGTATCTCCGTGACAGTACCCACCGTCAAATCCACTGTTTGTAAGAGCCCTGTGTGGGGTGCCGATACACCACGAAGCTCGATGAGGGGTGGTGATATAAAACGATTTCAATATTAAGGGTGAAATAGATCAAGATCGGGTAAGAAGAGGAAGGAAGTTATGTTTATGTGTGTTCTGTGTGATCAAGAGTTGGATCCTTGTGATTGAGGATGCCAAGAGAAGGAGATGGTTGATTCTAAAACTGTTTATATGCAACAATATAACAATGACTTTAATTATAATTTTCATTTATATTTCCTCACTTTGCAACAAAACCAAAAACTTAATTATAAAGAAAATAAGAATTCAACTCTTTAATTTATATATTGGGATACTATGCAAGTATACGTATCGTTATCAAGTAATATAGGATTTTTTTATTAAGACCTGTATATCGAACCCACAGTTATGCAATATGCTCTATTGAACAACAAACTTTCTATTTTAAAAAGACAATTACTTAAACTAGAGATGTATTCGCAGTAATTAAAGTTCAAATCTTTTTTGTATTTTTGATATTTTGACAAAACAGTAACAATTTAAAAGATAACTTGAGTTTATGTAAAAAAAATGAATTTTAAAATATCTTTCTCCTTATTATAAATAGTAATAAGCAAGAAATTCTGTTGTGGAAGTATGAAATTTGTGTTGTACCAAATATGAGCAATTATATTCTTTACTCTTATTAAAGATGCTATAAAAAATATTGGCTAATTTAAAGTTTGAATAGTTCTGAATACCGGCTAGGCAGGGAAGGTACTATCTCTCACTCTAGAGTTTCATCGATTCCCCTTCACCTGGGGGCTAACATCTCGTATCAGAACCTAAAACAATAAACCAAGTTGGGCATTTAACTTGTCAATTTAAAGTCCTCTAACTCGACACCCTTCAATGATTATATTTCTATTTATTTACAGAAAATCATATAAATTACATTCTCATTCATACAACCTCATGTGATTCTTTCCAATTGTTGACTGAGATAATACCGGCCCGATTTTTACATGTTCTCAGAATAAATTTTAACATCTGGATAAACCAAATCAAGAAGTAAATAAACTACATGGATTTAAATCATTACAACTTTTTCCAACACTAAAGATCAATACTCTCCACAGCTTCCATCCAACACTTTAATTTACTTATCATTTTAAGGAGAAATAAAAAAAAACTATTCAGAATCCAATGAGAAACAAAACTACACTTTAGTTTAAAAGTAGAAATCATTGTCAACATAACAAAAAATCTCAATTAAAACCAGAAGTAGTTCAAAATAGAAGATAAAAACTTATCTCAAATCCTCTATCAAACTTTTTAAGTTCCTTTAATCTCTTCTCTTTTACAACACTCTAAACTCTTAAAATAAAACTAAATACAAAAAAAACTAAAAGTAAATTTTGTGTGGTGTTTGAATCTCTCCTCAAGATTCTCCACGATCTTCTCAAGACTCAGCACTCTCTCCCTCTTCAAGCACCCATCTCAAATGTATCAACTTCCTTCTTTTATAAATCTCTAAAAGGTGCCTTGAAAATTTTTCAAAATGTGTCCAAATTCGATGTATTCTCCAAAGGATGCTTCCTTTCCCAAGTCTTTTAATAATATTTTCGTTCCTAGTGGTCATAACCACCCTCTTTAGCCAATAAATGCCTCAAATGTCTCTTCAAAATTTGGCCAAATAAAGAAAATCGTCAAATAATTGTCTGTAGTGCTTAAGCGCGGGTCCTCTGGTGCTTAGTTGCAACCTTCTCTGTTTAACCGGCACATAAGCGCTGAATTTGGCGCTTAGGCGCCAAAACACTTTAGCACAATTTTCACCTCTTTGCTCTAAATTTGATCATTTTTTACTCTTTTTAGCATTTTTCATCTTTTTACTCGTACTTGAAAAAAAAAATACACAAATACCTTCCATTAAAATGCAATATCTCAAAAATAGGTATAAAAATGCGTCTAAAAATATTATATATTTTAGGTGTTTCAAAATCCTCCAAACTTAAAATATTATTTATCCTCAAGTGACACTTTAATGTTTAAAAACTAAATAAGTATGATATGTATATGAGTTTTTTTAAGAGTTACTAAAATTTCGATTTAGAAATTTAGTAGTCCAATTTAGAAAAAAATAATTAGTAAATGAGACTAACTTGAAGTTTTAGAAATTTTTAATGTTAAGAGATATAAAAATATGAGTTCCTATCTAATTTAGAAATATTGTAGATTCACCACCAAATTTAGAATTTAGTTTTTCTATTATCTCCACTTAAAAAAAAATTATTAAGAATAATTTTAATTACTATATTATATCCTTAAGCTTAAGAGTTTATCAAGTCTTATACTTTAAAAGATCAAATGGGGAACCAAGTTTTGATTAGGCATTAATCCTCAAGCTTCTCCTCCCTTATTTCTTTTTTTTTTCTTTTTATTTTATTTTATTTTATTTTCTTTTTTTCTTTTTTAGACAATGATTACTATATCTGGATAAGTCATTAACAATTTTGAATTTCACTTCTCATTTCCTAAAGCAAAGTCTTGATATAAGTTTTTTACTTAAAAATATGATAATAGTTTTGAAAATTATTTTAATAAAAGAAATTTAAGTATTAAATATAAAAGTCTAAATTTCTAAATTTTTCAAAAATATAATTTTTCTAACTAAAGATAGTTACTTATATTAAATATTTTCTACACTAAAAACTTTTAACTTAATTTTTTCTTCATTACTAAAAATTTCAACTAAATTTTCTTACTCATTTCTAAAATCAAAATTTACTTCCCTAATATAACTTCATAGACATGATCATTTTTCTTTTCAAATCAAATTCACTTGTAACAAATTTCAGAACAAATAAAATTCAAGTTTTTAAAATATTTTTCATCCCCCAAACTTAAATTTTTAACAGATAAAATAGTTTAGCATCAGATATATATAAACAGAAATGAAAATTGAAATAACATGCTTACAGAAGTTTTTATATCCTAAATATACAAGTATAAAACTAAAAACAGGAGTAAAATTAATTTTTAATCAATTTTCTGTCATTTTCATTTTAATTTAACATATAGAGATTTAATAGACTTCTCAGTAGTGAATACAAACATTAAAACAAACACATTAGCAAAATAAAAGAAAAATACAGGGTAGCAATTTTCTAAGTTTAAAATTTAAAACTAACGTTAGCAAGATTTTCAACTTTCCAAAAGATATAGAATTAAATTCAATCCATAACTAACTATCACAGTACTAAACACACAATAACAATTACTACCCTACAATTTAAAACAAAATACTAATAAAACACAACATCACAATACAATTAAACAAAATAAAAGTCTCATACATCACAAAATCTAAATAGGTACACAAATGCAAATGTAACAAGTACAAAACATAAAAACACATCATATCACATGTCTCAAGTCCAAACATAAGAATAAAAAACACATCACAAATCTCAAGTCCAAAGCACAGAGTCTAACACATATTACAAACATAAAAATAATTCAATCCTCCTCATCATCTTCAGAATCACCGCTATTCCATACATTTGTAGACTCATAATCAGGGTATCTAGGATATGGAGGAAATTGCACTCCTTGGTTACCCCTAATGAGGCTCTCCAAAGATTAGTGAAATTTTCCTTCATAATCACTTTTCCTTCTATTATACCCATCAATATGAACTGCAAAGTTTTTTAAATTTCTTACCTTATCTGCGATGTAGTTGATATTATCCATCATCCTCTGTAATAATTGATCTTGGGTTTCTGTAAACTCACCTCTAGAAGTAGATGGCCTTGAGGTAGATGGTTTAGATGTGGATGCAGCAGAGGTAGAAGCAGCAGACGTTTCCATTCCATAATGCCTTGAAAATCGTCCTCTCCAGCCAAAAATAGAATGTTCAAAATAAGTCTTCACATTCGCCTTTGTAATAGGTTTTAGAGGCAGCAGTACTTCCTCCCAGCTATCATATTTCACTCCATCTTACTCACATAAAGAAAAGATCAAGGAAGCAAATCTCAGACCTGCAGTAGTAACGGCAGTGGCAGAACTGATGATAGTCTGATATATCAAAGCTCCAATGTTGATGAGTTTTCTTTCCTGGAAACAATATTTAACTTCGTTCTCTCTCTCGTTACTTCACATAGATGATTTGTTGGTAGCAGACGAGCAAAAATAAAATAACGTCATGCCTTCAAAGGTGCACTTAACTTTGACATGGAAAAATTGACTCTCCTTTCATTAGTGATTTTCCAGTCCTCTTCCAACAGTCAAATAAGAAAAAATCTCATCTAGCTTCGTCTCAGTTGAACTATAATTTGCATAAAAACATAAAGTATTCGGTGGCAAATGATAGAATAAATTGATTACCTCCGGTGAAAAAGGTACCAACTTTCCTCGAACCATGACTCTGTCATCTTCAGCTTCAGAGAGGTTTGCATAGAACTCCCTAACAACAGATATAACTGCAACGGCAAAAAAATAACAGAATCGTTTCCACTGTCGGTGAACAATCAGATCTTCTACAGATCCACCTGGATTCTTAAAACAAGGCTTCTAGATAAGCTTTCGTGATTGCAACACATCACTGTACCTATATTGAGCTTTCAAACTCACAAATTTGCTCGAATCAAAAGGGCTCCTTACTCCTCTTCATTCTTAGTGTCATTCTATAATTCTATAAAATTCCAAAAATAACTTCAAAAATCAAGTCTAAACTACTAATCTAAACTTCTAAAAACATAAACTACAATTTCTATGCAAATTCCATAGATTTTTCCTCATTTTTCTCCATGAATAGTGAATTTTTGAATTCTTCCAAATGTACTCAAAATACATGGTGAAAATTCAAAACTTTTTCATAGAAGTAAATCTCTTATCTTAAGAAATCCAAATCTAGCAATTTTTTCTTAATTCCACCAAGAAATCTTCACTTAATAGTGTGTCTTAGGTCTCCAAAATTACGATTTCAAGAGGTTGAAGGTGACGGGAAGGTTAAAAATGGCGATTTTTGGGTTAATTTTTCACTTTTAACCATTCGTGAACTGGTTTTTGTGAACTAGTGCTTAAGCGCGAATAAGTGGTGCTTAGAAGTCTAACTCTCGCATTACATCGCGCTTAAGCGCGAGTATGTGGTGCTTATGCCCGAGTGCATGATTTTTTAGATATTTAAATTTAAGTAAAATGCACTATTTGCCTAAGTATACCACCCCTAAATGGTCTCATAATATTTAAATGACTATTTTCATCTTATTTAACTCTCCTCTCTCAAAATTCTCTATATAACTCAATTCAATTTGAGGTTAAAAATAACACTAATTTTCACACAAACAAATGTATATTCATTCACAAACTATTACAAATACATGTAACACTTAATTCTAACTCCAAATAGTCTTGGATGAGAAAATTTTCTAAGCACAAACAATTAACAAATGTTCACAATTAAACACATAAACACTAAAAACAAGACTTAAACAGTAACACATAAACACAACGACTCCTAACAAACAAACTTTGACATGGAACTAAATTTCATTCTTCATTTGATGGGACAAACTCCGGTCTTTCATTAGTCTCTCTTGGGGCAATCATAATATAAAATTGATAAAACGAACGGTGGTGACGAGCTCTGATACTACCTTCTTCAATCCATTTCTATTTAAGAAACATCTCTTTATCTGCTTCCTCTATATAACTAGTATGGCTAAATAGCATTTTCAATTGTCATCCAATATGCTCAAGATGTGCATGAATCTCAATTATCTTGGTCTCAAGTGAAGCCATGGTAGTCTCAATTTTGTTGATCTTTTTCGATATTCCTTCGATATTAACGGCTAAGAAACTATTATATATCTCTTGAGCACTTCGGCACTATTTTTGGTATGGGGTTTGCCCGTAGGAAGCTGTCGGTCATCGAAATTGAAATCTCGTTGCCCGNAGACTAAAAACAGCGAATAAATACGAATGAATTGCACTAGAGAGGTGGTAAAACTCTTGATGGCTGATTTTACTAATACCAATGAAAACAAAGAAAATACAACGTTGATCTACTGTTCAAGAGATGGATCGTCTGTCTACAAGTTCTAGACGCCACTAAGAACAAAAATAGAGAAGAAAACCTGCAACGAATCAAAACGTAAAACAAACCCTAGCCAATTAGCCCTCATAAACACTCTCCAATAACCATTCAAATTTCCCCCTAAAAGTCCCTTTAATTCCCCTCTTATACTTGATTAGCTATTATGTGGCCCCCAACCGATGCTGAAATCATCCTCAGCCCCTCCTAGGGTTTTCAACCCTGTCGGCAAGGCTAGCGGGCCAGGCCGGTTGGTCTGGCTGATTCTAGCAGCTTTAGACCGGTCCTCCTTGGACCGACCTCCCATGTGTAGGTGCTGTCTTCTCGTTGGCTCTCCCATTTGCAGAAGTAGGCGTATCAACACTCCCTTCCAAAGAAACACATTGTCCTCAAGGTGGAATGTTGTAACTTGCTTTTGGATTACCTTGTAAGGCTCCCATGTTGCTTCATAATTTCACAGATATTGCCACTTAATCAGTATCTCTTTTGCTCCAACAATTCCTTGGTACATTCCTTCGAACTCTACAAGTTTCAGAATCACCTCCATGTTCTCTGTCAGTGTCGGAGGTAGTAAATACGATGGTGTATGATCTTCAATAGTATGCCTCAATTATGAAATATGGAAGACTGGATGTAGTGCTGATGATGGTGATAACATCAAATGGTAGACCACTACCTTGATATGCTCTATGGCCTCATAGGGTCCAAAATATTTGGCCCACGCAATTCACTTTGCCCAAAACTTCGGCACATCCAATGCAAAATTGTTGAGATTGTACTAGCTGGGAAGGCACCAAAGGGATTTCGATGTGGACTCTGTCGATATAGTCACGATTAGGACTGGGATCTTGAAGCAGCAGCGACGCTATGAGTTGGGATCGTGAAGCAACCGCAACAAATAGGGTTGAAGGCCGCGATGTGTCGGGATCTTGAATTAGCAGCGACGAAACGAGCAGGGATTGCGAAGCAACCATGATGAGTTGGGTTGAGATAGGTATCTTGGCGAAACTACCGGGATTAGCGGAGTCGTCTTGGTTAAGAAATCATGTTTAGAATGGAGTAGGTTTCGACTTTAAACAGGGAGACAGGAGCAACTTAGTGGTCTTTGTATGTGGCAGTCCTGTCATTGCGACACAGGGTGTTAGACTTGGCTCGGCCTTACTTGGGGCTCGGAGTGAACTTCATCCTTGTGATTGAAAATATCAGGAGATGGAGATAGTGCGGGATGTAAGGGATTGGAACTTTTGGGGAAGAAGGATCCCAAAATTCTAAAGGTCTTGGTCGGGCTCATACATGAAGCTAGCATCTCGACGAGAGCNGAAGAAGGATCCCAAAATTCTAAAGGTCTTGGTCGGGCTCATACATGAAGCTAGCATCTCGACGAGAGCCACTATCTCAACACATGCTTTGGCACAGGTGAAGCTAAAACTCCCTCTTGTGTATCTGAAGCATGATGGACTGGCGACGTATCTGAGTTGGTCGCGTCAGATCGAGGCTGTTATAGTAGGGAAGAGACTAGAATGATACTTGACGGGGGTCGAGCCAAAGAGTGACTGTGCTGAGAGGGATGAGTGGAGGACCACACATGCCTTGTTTGACACTTGGTTACTCAGCTTGATGGTTTCATCGATTGTCTCATTAGTGGATGACATTTGAAAAGTGAGTGACATTTGGGCNTTTGTTTGACACTTGGTTACTGTCGGCGCTTAAAAGGGGGAAAAGTTTTAATGTTTGGGGGTCGCCCGTAAGAAGCTGTCGGTCGCCGGANGTTTCAGATTCAGCGTGAGATAGAGAAAGTGGTTCATGTTGATAAATCAATTCAAGAGTACTCTATATACCTGGAGCGACTAGGGCAAGATCTTGATCATTTCTCACTTATGTCGAGATGTGGTGATCCAGAGTGCAAGAAGGGAGAGATCTTTGCATAGATGAGTACTATACAGTTTCTGGCCCATCTAAACCTGACCTTTGATCAGAGGAGATTGGTTCTCCTAGCTCAGGCGACTATTCGTACATTAGACAAAGCTATTGATGCGATGATACAGGAGGAGAGTCAAATGAAGCTACACTCTGAGTTGAGTGGTTTTTCGGGTACACGATCAACATTGGTTGCTGCGAGCCGAGGTATGCTAGGTGTCCAGGAGGAGACTTGCAGGTGCTACAACTGTGGTGAAGTTGTCTATCAGAGAAGGGTTTGTGCTAAGTCACCTAAAGAGAGAGAGACAGGTGGATGTGGACAAGGTGGAGGTCGTGGTCTTGAGGTCAGAAAGGTGGAAGATGGGCTACTGGGCAAATCTAATTGTAGCAGAGGACGAGAGAGAGACAATTATGATCTTTACTAGTGAGGATCATGAGTTTTTGGAGCTGTTGAAGAGGAAACGAAAAAATAACAAAAGATGGAGCTGAGGATGTTTCAAATACGTCGACATCAAAGGAGTAACATTGTCACTTATGCTTGCTTTAATAAAGGTACTGGAGACGCACTTGCTTTTGCTTCTATTTCCACCACATAAGCATCATAATGAATCATAAATTTCGGTGCTTCTCGTCACGTGATCGGTACTGCTGGAGAGTTCTCTTCATATACTCATTTAGTAGTACCAGAGAGTATACATACAACTAATGGTACAACACAACTTGTATTGGTAATGCTACAACGAGATTTATCAATCATATGACTTTGTCCAATGTTTTGCATGCTTTTTTTCCAATAAACCTCTTATCCATTAGTATCATTATTCCTTAGTTAAAATATATTATTTCTTTTAATATTCCTGAGATGATCTTCCAAGAGAAAGGGATGGGCCTGATACTTGGGATTGAAAGATGGCATAGCGACTCTAGTACTTGGACCGAGAGGGGATGAACTCAGCTCTAACATCCATGGTGGAAAGTGCTGTAGTTGAGAGTCTGAGAGGAACACCGAGGATGTGTTGCTACTACATACTAAACGTATGTAACATTTTAGTCCTAGTTTGTTGAGTCGGTTGTATACATCTAGGTTTGAAAAATACAAATAATTTAAAACTGTTGTGTGGTGCTTGTGAGTTTGACAAGCACACTAGGAGCTCTTATGTCAGTTCTTGGAATATGAGCTCTGGTGTGTTTGATTTGATACATTCGGATGTATGAAGAACTTGTCCTACTAGTTCTATGAATGGTTATGATTATTTTGTCATGTTTATTGATTGCTTTTCTCGTGTTACCTGGATATACTTGATTATACTTGATGGAACATAAGAGTGAGGTGGTTGCTTGCTTTAATGATTTCCACAAGACACTTCAAACCCAATATTGAGCAGTTGTGAAGACACTGAGATCTGATAATGGAAGAAAATATATCAACAAAACATTTGAAGACTACCTGTCAGCTCAATAGATACGATACCAAATCAGATGTTCATACACACCAACGCAGAATGGAGTAGCAGAGAGGAAAAATTAACATCTTCTAAAAGTAGCTCGGAGCATGATGATGACAATGAATTTCTCACAACACTTATTGTGGTAAACAGTATTGATAACCGCTCAATTGATTAACATGATGCCATCAAGAGTACTAGAGTGGAAGTCTTCTTGTGAAATTGTCGGCACTATTTTTGGTGTGGGGTTTGCCCGTAAGAAGCTGTCGGCCATCGGAATTGAAATCCCGTTGCCCGCTTCGGAAGGATGTTAAAAATTTTAGTTTTGAAAAAGATGAAGTCAAACTGACCCCATAATTTTCATATTTGGATGAAAGAACACTTTATCTCAAATCCTGTATCTGTCCCGAAGGATAAACACAAGAATTGAGGGTGAGGCTCGATCA
>JXCR01145725.1:92738-131973 GCA_002079205.1 Phalaenopsis hybrid cultivar
AAAAAAAAAATTATAGAAAAAAGGTTAATTGCAAACAAAGAGTGTGTATAGACCATCATAAAAATACTGCAATTAGCATCATTTTTCATTTTTCATGGAGTAATGTAGCATGTTCTGCACTATTTGAACTTTCAGAGTAATTAGTAGCAAGATTCCAGTATTTTGGAAAAAGATGATGCATTTAGCAAATTTCTAGATCTCCCATGTAAGAGAGAGATATGGACGTGTTGCAATGTAGGAAAATTACAAAGAGATTTAAAGTTCCATAAGAGAAGAAGACCAGGAAAAAAAACGGCAGGTATTTTAGATTAATTAAAACTAGTTTTTGTCACTTAATCAATATGAGACCGATAAAAGCAATAGTAGATGCCCCTGGGAATTAATTCCTCCATAAATCTATCTCCTAGTCCGGCTGCACATCCCCATTGTACAGCTCATAACTAGGATCTAGGATCACTGAAAATGTGTCCACCCGAAAATCTAAGAGTTTGTACTCATAGGAAGTACTAAAAGAAAACCTTAAGAGGAGCATGCTCAATTTTTTACATCGTATTTTCTTTCAGTTTATGACAAAATATATCATGATGTAATCCAATTGAAAACAGGACGCGTTCTCAAATAATTTAACTTGCTCTTTAAGTTTGGTTCACCGCTACTAAAGTTGCAATAAAATCAGCTTCATGAATAGTCCTGGTTTAAGATTTTATGATTTTCTAGTCTACAATATTTCCCCATTCGCAATTTTTCTCCTGCATTCTCTTCCAAGTGTTCTTCCTATTTCCTTAAATTTTGACAACCAATGTCGTAATTCCAAATGTCTATAGTGGCACTAATGCTACAGTACCAGATACCTAAAGTGCCACAGATTTTCCACAATCCAGAGTTCTGAGGAAGGCCGCTAATTGTACAACAACCCTACTGCCCCTAATCCAAATAAAGGCTTAGAAATTGAGCCCACGACTATCGATGATAGCTACAATCCCAGCATCTTATATGGACATCCTTGTATTGCTGCATTCCTTATTTCAGTTGATTGCAATAGTAATGGGCTTCCTATTGCAGCTTCTTGCTTTCTTTTTGAGGAACCGTTTATTTTGAAATTTTGAAACCCAACGTTATTTCCAAATTTTTATGTGCCCGAGGAGTCTGAACTTTCACTTTTTACCACATCGAATTGAATTTTTAGTTGTTTCTCATTTTGAGTCATATGAGGAGTATAAATAGAACGTTTAACAGCGTATAAAAATTACTAAAGAAAGAGTATTGAAATAAAATGTTATTTTTTTATCAAATTTAATGAGTTGTTCGATAAGTATTCCTTTTTATTGCTATTCAAGCGTAGATGGATACTTCTACGGACAAGTCTCATTGTTTGGGCGTGCATAGCTCTTCCTTTAGAGGCTATTTATATAATTATATTCAATAATATTACTATTGTCGGGTGTCAAGTCCCGAATGCAAAAAAACGAAGGTTTGTGTTAGATAGTCGACAGTCAACATAAAAATTGTCGAAAAACATACATGAATCTTTTTTATCATTGGGCCAATGTTGGAGCATCTCCTGGAAACGATGCGTTGTACGGCCTGAATACATTGAAAAGTTTGCAAGGGTCGTGGCACCGTCACCCGAGTGCAGTGTTAAATAAGCAAGGGTTCTCATTTTATCAACGAATACAGACAAAGCAGTTAGTCCATAAAACTAATATCATAATAGGAACTTGGTAGGTACTCTCATAGTAAATTAATAGAATTAATAGATATTATGATTCATAGAAAGATAAATATCTTTATGCGTTCAAGAAAATACATGAATTAGTGAAAAGACTAAGAAAGCTGATAGCTTAAATTTTAAACTTTAGTATTCAAATGGGAGTCATACAAAAAATGATGTATGTGTAATTATTAATAATTTGAAAGTAATGTTGTAAGAAATTAATAGAATTGGAGATTGAATTATAACTCTAAAGACTATTGTTGATGCTAAGATTCTTAAGGTTATAAGCGTTTATACACCTCAATTAGGTTTGGATAGATATATTCAAAAGAAAAATATTGGAATGACCTAAAGAAATAATATAAAGGATAAATTTTGAAGAAACAATTTTTATTAGAGGAGATTTAAATGACATGTTAGTAGAATGGTAAGAAAATTTTAGAAGTATTCATTGTGGCTATGATTTTGAAGTGACTAATGAAAAAGATAGAGAAATATTGGATTTTCTTTATTTTATTATTTTATTATTGCAAATATTTTATATAAGGAAGAAGATAAACATATTATCACTTATAAGAATAAATTTAATAAAACATAAATTGATTATTTTCTTACGAGAAAAATAGATCGTTGAGATTGTAAAGATTGTAAAGTCATTCTATGCAAAAATTTAAGTACCCATAATTGATTATTAGTTTTGGATTTTAAGATTAAAGATTTAAAGATGAAAAATATAACTAAATATTATCACAAAATTAGATAGAGCATTTAAAAGAAATAAATAAAATTATTTTAATAGAAAACTTCAAGATCATAAAATTTTGGATGTTCATGAAAAACTAATACTATGTACAATAAAATAATAAATATTATTAAATAAATTGCAAAAGATGTCCTTTAACAATCACAAGACAACTCTTATGAATAAAAATAATTTATGGTGAAATAATAACTTAAAATAAGAGATAAATAATAAGAAATTTGGTTATAAAATTAGTTAAGATGTAAAGGAATGAAAAATTGAAAAAAAATTAAGTGGCACATAAGGAGTCTATGAGAATAATTTGTGATGCAAAGAATTCTATTTTTAATGATATTTATGATACTAAAGAAAGTGAAATATATATGTATAAAATAGAAAAAAAAATAAAAATTTAGTTCAAGCATATTAAGGATGAAAATCAAAAAATATTTTTCTTAAATGAGAATATTCAACATATGTGGGTAAGATACTTTGATAAACTTTTCAATAAAAATTGTGACAATACGATTGACTTCAACGATCTTAATATAATAAATAATAATATTTTTTTTATTTCCACTATCGCATTAGTAAAAAAAGAAATTGAAGAGGCTTTAAAGAAAATGAAGTGTGGAAAAGTAGTGGAACCTAGTGTTATTCTAATAGAAATATGAAAATATTTAGGAGATTTGGAAATTTCATAGCTTACTAAACTTTTTAATATTATTTTAAAAATCAAAATAATGATTGATGCGTGGAGAAAGAGTCCATTAGTTCATATTTTTAAAAGTAAAATGGTGGACAAGAGTGTACAAATTGCAAAAGAATTAAGCTAATGTATCATACATTAATGTTATGAGACAGAATAACTAAATATAGGTTACGACGTGATACAAAAATTTTCAAAAGCAATTGGGATTCATGCTCGGCAAGTCTATTATGGAAGTTATACATTTATTAACAGGTTTGATAGAGAAGTACAAAGAGAGTAAAAAAAGATCTAAATATAATTTTTATTGATTTCGAAAAAACTTATGAAAAGGTTCGAGAGAAATAATTTAGAGAATTCTAGAAAAGAAATGTGTTTATATTGCTTATATTCAAGTCATTAAATATATATATATACTAGAGTTATTACTTGTGTTTAAACACAAGGAGATTGACCAAGTATTTTCCTATTTCATTTGGATTACATCAGGGATCAGCTTTAAAAACATATCATTTGCTTTTGTTATGGATGTTCTTACTGGACATTTACAAGAGGATGTACCTTGATGTATGCTTTTTGCTACTGATATCCTTTTTGTCGATAAGAATAGAGAGAGTTCAGAAAATATAGGATTCATGGAGGTCAACTTTAGAGTTTAATGACTTTCATTAGAGTATATCTAAAATTGAATACATGAAATATAATTTTAATGGTGGTAGATCTAGTGGCAGGGTTTAACAATTTTTTATCGAGTCATCAAAAGGAGTGAACGTTTTGTTTTAAATATCTCGAGTCTATTTTTAAGAGTGATGGTGATATAGATGGGAATGTTATCAGTAGAATTCAAATTGGATGGTTGAAGTGGATGAATGCCCAGGCCTATTGCGTGATAGAAAAGTATCACTTAGACTTAAAAGAAAATTTTATAAAATGGTGGTGAGACCTGCAATGTCTTATGGCACAAAATGTTGGCTAGTAAAAGAGAAACATAAATATAAGTGTTGTTGCGATGAGAATGCTCTAGTGGAGGAGTGGCTTTAGCTCTAGTGACAGACAAGATTAGAAAGTCTTCTTAGATGGTTTAGTCGCATTTAATGTTGCCCATCTGATGACCCTGTTAGGAGAGTAGATGCTTAGATTTGACTTATGTTAAGAAAGGTTGAGGTAGACCTAAAAAAATTTGGACATGTTGTATAAAAAATTACCTTAAATTATTAGAATTAAATGAAAATGTCACACTCAACAAGACACAATGGAAAAAAATAATTCATTTAGCTGACCCCACTTAGTTGGATAGACGCTTCTTCTTATTCTTCTTGTTGTTGTTTAATAACTAGTTTGTCCATTAAAATTTTACTAAGTGCGATATATGTCAGATTCTTTTCTAAGGATTAGACATTGATAGTTGTTTAAATTTTGCATTTGATATCTAATTTTCTTACGTAACTTTAAACTTTGACAACCATTAAACTATTACTTGGAATGAAAGAAGCATGTTTATTATTTTTACATTAATTATAACTGTTTTTACTTTAGTTAATAAATGGTAACCTGTAAATTTGTGTTTGCATCCGTGTACCTAATCCTAGATTGCATTACTAATCCCTAAAGCCTTAACCATCATACAGAGCTTATGTTGGTCAATATGTCACTCAGAAGTAGGAAGAATTATGAGGGTTAATGGATTGCCATATGGATGATATTTTAACAGTCTTGTAAAACCAACTAAGAGACTTAATAGAGAAAGCAACAAAACATAAAAAGAAACCAAATTATCATGCAACTTAACGATTGGAAACTAACCAGTAATGCATACGAGAACCGAATCACAAAATTTGTTTTGATAAATAACACATTCACAACATATATCTGGAGATGAGAAAACCAACAAGAAAGAAGCAACCCAGAGAGATGACATGTGGAATACACCACTAAAAAATATATGACAACGATATGACATTGTCAAAGAAACAACAAAAGGTTTCATTTTATACTCATCGATCTGCAATGGAAGAATTGATTCTGAAAATTCTTATGACTGGATAATGAATATGACTAATTTCTTTAATTAGCAGATCATATTTTGTGAGCAAAACATATAATTTTCAAACAGCTTACTGGCCAAGAAAAAATAAATTTTGTATGTGCAAAACAACAAACGATGGTGTCAAACCCAACTACCATATAAGCTGAAATAAAACAGTTCTTAAAAAAACACACCATTATTCTACAAAAATCAACTGCTCAATGAGTTTAACTCGATAAAGTGCTGAATATAGGCCATCACTTAGTAAGTTCGAAGAATTGTTCTTACATTCTAAAATTGTTCGCCATAAAAAAAATGATGTTTTCTAAGTTTAGAACTGGATAAGACCTAAAGTTAAATGAAAAAAAATACAGCACATAAAGTTAACTTGCTTGGGGAGGCTTCTCAACCGGAATTAAATTTAGAACTAACAAAATATCTTACACCAAAAAGAATCTTTTCATATGCAGGGAATTTCTCTTCCACTTAAGTAATCAAACCCAAATCACTATAATTAAAGAAAATAACACACCTATCAACAGAGATTAAAAAGCAAAGTTGGCGTCTACCAATATGATCCAAAGTTTCCAATAAGGCTTGTTTAAGATGTCAGCTAGTCGACGATATGCAAGTGAATGTGCTGATAGTAACTTTCAACATAATGTTGACTTTGTCAACCAAATAAGTGTTAATGAGAACTCTATAAATGTTATGTGATTGTTGACCTCATTTTCGGGTGAGGCATTCTCCTCTTCTCCGTAGAGCCTACGGTCTAGACTTCAGACTTCCTGTGGGACTCTCTTAAAAGACTAGTCAGGGACTCACACCAGCTAGAAATTCGAGCCACCTCGTCACTCCTTCGAGTCTGGTATGAGCGGTCCCGAATACTCAGTATTTTTTTCTGAGTTGGTTAGAACCGACATATGAAACTCGTATTGAGTTCCTACATGAATAGGAGCAGCCCCTAGAGAAACCTCTAGCTACTCGAATTCTCACTAACGCCGCATTTGGCGCACACATCGCATTATGCACGATTTTGACTTGAATTGATTTGTGCGTCGGTGAATTAGTCTGGATGACCACAGATGACAAAACGGACCACACGAATGGGCCTGGGACGTCGACTTTAGCTAGGAAGGACACTCATATCACTATGATTTTACGCACGAGCAATTAACACAAAAATCGATGCACGTTTTTAATTAGCTGGGCATGGGCCTGGGCTCAACCAAGGTTCAACTCGGGTTCGATTCGGGCTGGACACGAGATGAACACGACCTCGGTTATTTCAAATTTCAAAATTTGAATTTTAAATCAACCATTTAATTTCACATTAATTAAATTTAATTGAAGAGCATCATTTTCCAAATAAAACTCTTCCGCGCATGGAAAAAAATCAATTCCAACGGGTATTTGGAAATCGCGGGATACAAATCTCGCTCGTCTCTTCCTCGCCAGCCATTCGACACCCGCTCCTCCTCCTCTTGATCTCGTTCCCCCTCTGTGACCTAAATTAGACTCCTCCCCAGCTCGACTCTCGCTCCCTCACACAAAAAGAAATCCCGCTCGCCTGCCTTGCCTCCCTCAGAGATCAAGCGCCCCATTCGACATCGAGAACTCCTCCTTCTCACACCAAACAACCGCTCGACACTGCGTCCCTCCTCTGCGAACTGAAGCCGTCTCCTTCTCCACACCGAGCCCGCTTGACACTGCGTCCCTTCATTGCACCGAAGCTTTCACCCGCTCGCCTCCTCTCTGCGCCGAGTCGGCTCGCCTCCTTCCTCGCCCGATCGAAGCGACAGACCCCCGCCTTCCTCTCTGTGCCGAAGAACCTCGCCTTCCTCTCCCGCTGAAATCTTCTATCCAAAGCTCCATCACTTCTCTCGCAAGTTGAGCAAGACCCTGAAGAAGGCATTTGAGTTCATTAAAGGTTTGTGCCCGTTTTCTAATTCACTTTCTCGAAACTTGCAGATTCAATCATACATGCTTTCAAATCCCAAATAGATTCCAGATTCTTAATAGTAACTACTTTAGTTATGCTAAAAGAAGATTTATTTTCTTTAAATCTCAAATTTTCAGGCATTTAAGTCTAGATTGGTAAAAAAAAACCTAAAACTTGTTTTTCTTCAAACTTTTGGAAAAACTTGAAGGTCCTATGCTCTTTGATTTGTGAGAGATTGTGAAAACCTGAAACTTACATGTTTTTTCTTCTTACTTTTGAAAATCTTTGAAGGTCCTATGCTCTTTGATTTGTAAGAAATGGTGAAAACCTAAAACTTGCATGTTTTTTCTTCTTACTTTTGCAAAGATCTAAGGGTCCTATGCTTTTGATTGGTGGAAGAGAGTGAAAATTATTCATGCAATATTAGGTCTCCTTGTGAGCTGACTTATCTAGGCCGATTTGGAAATTGAGGGAAACATTACACTCAATTCAAATGTATATTTACATATCTCACACATAAACTCTGCTCATTACATTCATGTCATGCGAATCTTTCATATCATATAAAACTTATTGTAATTTTGTATAGGAAATTGAATGTCACTTCTGATTATTTATGGGTTGTTTTACTCACTGTTTTAAAGGTATTAAACCCATCATTTGGGGTTTGTTTTACTCACTGTTTTAAAGGCATCAAACTCATCATTTAGGAGTTGTTTTACTCACTATTTTAAAGGCATTAAATCAATCATTCGGGGGTTGTTTTACTCACTATTTTGGAGCCTCTAAAAATACATTTTGTGAGTTAATAAAAGCTGTTTGGAATCACCGATTGCTTTTTGGACTCTTATAGTGGATGTTTGGGCTTCTGTAAGTGTTGTAGGTTTTGTTCGGGTTCATGTTATTGCTGTTTGGAGTGCTTGAAAGCCGTAGGACAGTTGTAGAAAGCTGTTGTTTGGATTTGAGAGTCGTAGGGGGTCATAGGATCGTCGTGTAAGCTTGCTAGTTGCTGCCCGGAGGATGTCGTAGGATCACCGTGTAAATTTGCTAGTTTCTGCCCGAAGCCTAGGATATCATATGATCACCGTGTAAGCTTGCTAGTTGCTGTCTAGAGCCGTAGGAGGTCATAGGAACACCGTCTAAGCTTGTTAGTTGCTGCCCGAAGCCGTAGGAGATCTTAGAATCACCGCGTAAGCTTGCTTGTTGCTGCCTGAAGCCGTAGGAGGTCGTAGGATCACCGTGTAAGCTTTCTAGTTACTGCCCGGAACCGTAGGAGGTCGTAGGATCACCGTATAACCCGGAGCCAGAGGATGTCATAGGATCACCGTGTAAGCTCGCTAGTTGCTGTCCATAGTTGTAGAAAGCCTTAAGATCATCTGTTTTGAGTTCCTAACTGCTGTCACAACTCGTTTTACTGCTTTTTAAACTAGAATTACTGTTCTTATTTTTTTCTGCAAATTTATTTAAATTCCCTACAAATTATATTATATGAGCAAACCACGCACCAGAGACAATAGCAACAAATACGTCAGGTACGCAAGTACATTTTATTTATTTTTATTTTATCACTGTAATTTACTCTTGCTTTAATGTATCATGCATGTCTGGTTGAGACAAAATTTTCAAAACAAAATAAAAACATAACACATAATTTTGAATATACGGGAGTCCCTCGGATAAGGTGTCGAGATCTCTCTAGTTTAAATGAGCTTAACAACTCGTTTAGACTAAGTAAATTTAAAAGAAAATAGTTGTACCGAAATGAGGGAACAGCGAGATCTTAACCGATGTCGCTCTAATCAACTTTAACCTCCCATAATGCTTGAATGACAACAAAACTAAAACTTTGGAACACGCCTGGTTAAACCTTTTGAACCTCAGATTTTAGGACTGCTAATTCGACGAGGAGCTTGGAGCACACACTGTGGGCAACACGAAGAGGATCTACAGAAGGACATCTTCGAGAGATCAAACAAGTCTACACCAGCTATATCTTCTTAGTATAAATAACAGCCCATAGGACTTCGAGGTAGCTCACCCAGTGCAACGTAAATCCTCACACCCTCTTTAGGCTCCTGTACAACCATGTTGTGCAGCGTAAGTCCTAACTCGGTTTAGGTTCTGAGGTTGTCGTGTGACACAACGTAAACCCTCTTATCTCTGCGAGCTATTTACATAATCAGTTATTATGCAAATGTAAGTGTCAAATAATATTGAGAGAATTGAACACTTGAATAACATCATCACCAAAACGCAGTTACACGGTGGGATAGTTTGAGAAGTCACTGAAGGTTCTCCTCAGAATCTATGACGTCCTTTACATTTTCCTTTCTTTAGACTCCTGAAAATAATTGTTTTTATTCGAGTCATTCCAACTTGTTTTTCCATATCTTACCGTAAAACCTAAACCTTGAAATTTTGAAGACCTCTAATCATTATTAAGAGTTTTCTCAAGTGACCTCAGTCATTTGAAATGTAATTAACTATAAGAGTTTGCCTCCATAAAGAACTTAGAACCCATGTAAATAAACTCTATTTAATTTTTTTATTAGCTAGGGGGAACTTGTCGGTCACACATAAAATGTTCGCAAACAAAATGGATGTCACAAATCTTTTAGTTTGCAGGATTGGTTCTATTGTCGGGATATACACTAATATTTCAAAAATGTATAGTATTCACGATATCGAGCATGAATATCAAGCACGATTATGCAAACTATTAGACGAATGAGATCCATTTAGTCTCATTTTTCAAAAATTAAAACATGTTACTTTCAAAACAAAAAAGTATACCTTTTATGTTCAAATTAAATTTTTTAAAATTATTTTCAAATCAAAAAGTTGACCGACAATGATAAAATATTGCACCCAAAGTCAAACCTGATTGGACTATAACGTCAATCTTTTTAAACTTGCTCATGGAATGTTGCACATTTTATTCGAGCCAAACTAGGTCGTACAATTTAGACATGAACTATCTAGGAAATCCAATACTTACTCTTTTAAGGACAATAATAGAAGAATCATACAAAAACAAACCAAACCTAAGAGCCTTGATAAAGTATGCTTTCAAGTTTCTAATCAAAATTAAAATGATACACAAACCAAGCAAGGGAACTTAAGCGTCATTATTCAAAAAAAATTAAGAAAGCTAATAGCTCATTGTTCTCAAACCATTAAGCAAGCCAATAGCTTGCTTTCTTTAAAAGTAAACATTCAATATGAAAATTAGAAGACAAATAATTATGAAAAGACCGAACAAATCCGAATACATCAACGAAATTAATAATTGTAATTCAATCACCAAAATTAAATTCCAATGTTCTGAAATTTGAACATAATCGGAGTATCAACAATTAGTTAAATCCACTTGTAAGAAAATCTAGGTTTCAAACAAGAATAAATAGATATCTTCCCACATAAATTAGAAAATCATAACTGTATCACATATGATTGAATCACACAATAAAGTTATACACAGAGATTGAAAACTAGAGTAGAGAGAGTCGCCTTAGATGGTTTGATCACATTAAATGTCGACCAACTGATGACCCAGTTAGGAGATTAGAGGTAGATTTGAAAAGACCTGGGCATATTTTACAAAATATGA
The DNA here is from genome assembly GCA_002079205.1 of Phalaenopsis hybrid cultivar. Classification (NCBI taxonomy): domain Eukaryota; kingdom Viridiplantae; phylum Streptophyta; class Magnoliopsida; order Asparagales; family Orchidaceae; genus Phalaenopsis; species Phalaenopsis hybrid cultivar. Next base: position 103,482 of record JXCR01145725.1, read on the forward strand.
TCTTAATTTATTAGAAATACATGAAAATATGACACTCAATAGGACATAATAGAGAAAAAGGATTCATGTAGGCGGCCCCACTTAGTGGGACAAAGGCTTATTGTTGTTGTTACCGTAGTTTTTGTACAAAGATTGAAAACAAAAATATATTTTATTCAAAAGGAATAAAATGCCTAAGAACATCTATTTGTAGACTCCAAATACTTAGGTTAGTGGATATGATAGACATAAGATAAGCCCAATCCGATTCTAGATAACTTTCAAGTTCATAATTCAACTATATCCAAAAATAAAAATTTGAAATAACTACAAAAGGTAAGTGAATGGGCAAAACAAAATTTCCTAAATTAGTGGCAACAAGACAAAACCACCTATATTATAACCATAAAAATATTAGTCTTAAAAATTTAAGAATACAAGTACCAATCTAACCAACATGAAAAATTGACTGCAGTTAATTGAGCATTCATAGCCATAATTCAAAAAAAATTTTGGTGAGGTAAATGCCAAGAGATATAAAGAAATATGAAAGACATGAAAGATGGAGCTTACAACTTGATTGCATATAATCAAAAGACTTGATTATCTTCTCAATATAATTGAGAAGATATAGAGAGATGTGTAAGGTATAAAAGATGAGACATAAAGGTTGATTCACATATGATCAAATAGACTAAGTATCTCCTCAATATGGCCAGAGAAATGAAAAACCATGGAATGTTTAGAATACATCTTGAGCTAATGTGTGTGTGCTAGAACCACACATTAATGAAAAACATCTTCTGCTAGAACCATACAACTTGATTGCATATAATCAAGAGACTTGATTATCTTCTCAATATAACTGAGAAGATATAGAGAGATGTGTAAGGTATGGAAGATGAGACATAAAGGTTGATTCACATATGATCAAATAGCCTAAGTATCTCCTCAATATGGCCTGAGAAATGAAAAAACATGGAATGTAGAGCATACATCTTGAGCTAATGTGTATGTGCTAAAACCAACCAAGGTAAAATGAGGTTATTTGTGTATTGAACCTAATGTGTATGCAATGCTTGACAACGATAAGTGTTTACATTTGACTAGAATGTAATCCCAACAAGTTCTAAATTCAAATCATTTGGTCGGCATAGTGATGCAATAATTGAACAAGAAGATCAAAGCTAACAAAAGTGTGTGCAAAGGTTGAGCTCCAGTGAGACACAAGAGAAGTTAACAAATGCATTGGAAAATAAATTGTTTAAAACATATGCTCAGAGGAGAGTGGGAAAATGGGAATATAGTTAAATTTATCATTTAATATTTAAGGATATACAAGTCCCAAAGCTTTTATTCTTAGAGCCAGTGGCTTAACGCAAAAGAGAGAGAGAACTCAAAGATGGTTGAAATTCTAACCAATGTGAGATGGTTTTGTGACCCTTATGTAGAGTTGATCGGTGTATGAAAGTGGAGTTAGCGGCTTAAGAGAATATAGACACAAAAATTGAATGGCAGAATTAGATTGAACTTTAAGAAACTTGAAAGCAAAACCAAATAACTTACAGGAGGGTGCTTTCTCACTTTCTTATAAAAGATTGAAAACGACAAAAGATCCAAAAACATCTTTATGTAAAAGAAGACGTCCTAAATTGCAAAAAAAAAAAAAAAAGTTACTGATTTGAGAAACTAGTTAGTTGGCCACAAGAAGTGTATACGATAAACAGTTGCATTCACGATGTAATGCATGTAATCAAACAATGGTTGTGATCAATTAAAACATATACAACCATAAGATAATTATGACTGCGGTGAAATATGTAAGGTTGAGCTAGAATGTGATCATGGTGAGATACGAAATATCAAATAAAGATCATGATTGTGATGAGATGCACAAGATCGCAACAAGACACAAACAAATGGATAGAGATCACAATCATAGTGAGACGCACATGTTCGATTGAAGATTTCAATTGCAGTGAGATGTGCATGATCTAAAGAAGATCGACAACCAATGAACATAGCCTATGTTCTAGAATAGACTTGGACAACATGGGATGTATTGTGTTGAACCTAGTGCACGTAATAAAATTCAAACGAGCAGGGATATGTGCAACTAGGATGTGAAACTAATATGGAGGTTCATATTCAAACCATCGGGTGTGTGTGGTGTCACAATGATTGAACCGTAAGACTCAAAGCTAGCCAAGATGCATGTGCAAAGGCTTTGAGTGCAACAAAGACGAGTACAACAATGTGCAAATTCAAGGAGAAAAAAAATAGAAGTAAAAGTGGAAGATGTTTAGTGAGATTTATGCTATGATTTTTTTGCATATTTCAAGTTTCAAATGCAAAATAACAAGTAAAAGATTTAATCCACTCTAATAAACTCAATTTAAATGGGAAAATCTATACAGGATAATAACTAAATAAGTTCAAACCAAAAATATTTCCAGCAAGAACTATCCTAAGATTGAATTAAAAGTTTAGAATCATGTTTATCTAAAAAAGTTTCAAAAGTCAAACTCACCCTTATCATGCAGTAATCCGAATTTTGATCTAGTATTCCAACTTCCAGGGCCTTAATCGCCTTCACATGATGTTCAATTGATGAACTAATGCATATGAACTGCTACTAATATTCATTTGATTTTAACAGCGCGATATGAGAAACACCAATGGTTGGCAACTCCATAAGCAATTAGGCAAACAAGAAGAGATTTCCCTAATGACTAATCACACAATTCCTTCATCATGCAATGCCTAAATTATGAGGATAGCTTTATCGTGGAAACATTCTTTGAAGAAGATAGCAAACTGACCATCTCTTCAAGATATAAATCCTAGATCATGGGTCCTCCATTTAAGATGATTTTACTATGGAGAAATCAAAAGTTTATGTGGGAAAAGGCTGACATTCCAACCTTCAGCCATAACACTTTATTGTAACTGGCAATTGATCTCTTAGTAAGTTTTTATAGCATTTTATAAACTACTTTTAAGAGCCTCTTGGTTCATCGAGTAAGAGCAATACTTTATCTTTAGAAAGCCCCAAGTAAAAGTCAAAAATCATATATTGAATGTATTATTTGCTTTAACTTGATTATATAATAATGTCTTCTCTTTGGAACTTGTCAAAACTAATAGAGCAATAATTTCATTTTATCCTTTCTCATTCAAATTGAAAAGGGGAAGCTCTTCAGGCTCCATCAGTAAGGGAGGCTTCTTCACTTTTGAACGCCTTGCTCCATTTCTCCTCCAGGAGATGAGTTTTTCTTCCTTTAAAATTTATTTAGGTAGTTGAATATATATTGTTGTGTAATCATCAATGTGTAAAATTGTGCGATTGAGTATTGAGATATTTCGTTCACGAGACTAGGCCCTTAAGTTTCATTTTAAAAAAATTGTGAAAAGACAAATCATAAATTAATATATTAGCAACATCAGATATGATTGTTACTCCAGATTGGCTCTGAGTCCTTTTAATCTCTTCTATATTTTTTTGTTTAATTATTCAGCTTCTCCTTGAACAATTGTATCCTCAAATTATACATGGGTAAGATTTTCAAACCTCAGTCATAAGAATATATGAAACAAATCATATTAAAATAAGAAAGGGAGGTTGACACTTTTGAATGGTATTGTATTCTCATGGAAATACCTCTCAATATTCATGTAAATATGTTTGTGTGTCTATTTAACAACCACTAGAGATATCCTCTGAGTAACAAATGCCCCCTATCTAACTTCTATCATCCTCCACATTTACTATTAATGATTTATGGAACCTCATACACCTCTACAAGATATCAGTGGCAAAGATGATGAGAAATCCCTATATTGCACTCACTTCCATAAGAAGAGCTGACAACGTCAAAATGTTCTTGTGCAAGATACTTTGAAATAATATATGTTTGGATCTTTTTAGTTTTTCTACTTCTAGCACTTTAGAACATAGTGCAAAATTCTTGTGCAAGCCAAAGAGGTGTTCACATATCCTTATAACACCTCATTTAATCATCTTCTATTAACAGTTGCACTTGAAAGAAATATATGGCTAATCGTTATCTCCAATGTCAATTTGCATATTATATCTCCAAGCTTGATCATTCCTATGAATTGTATTATGATTTTCTCCTTACCTCTAATCATTTCTTGTAAAACTCTAAATTGAAAATTTTAATTAAAAGTTCAAAAAAATTTGATAAATTGCAAATAATCAAAAAATTTAAAAACATTGGATTTAGAAGCAGCAAGCAAAAATAAAAGAAGCAAATGATGGTGGCAATAAAAGCAACAAGTGGCGAGGGCGACGACGGTGATAAAAGCAATAAAGGACGAGAGCAACACCAAAAACAACAAGTGGTGGGGGTGGGGCTGGCGGTGGCAAAAGCAACCAGACACGAGGAGATTGTATAGAACAAGCTGAGTGGACGAAACCAACAAATGGTAGCAATAGAGTAGTCGACGAAAGAAGGAAATTGTGGCATCGGCACCGGCGCTGGGGACGAAAGATAAGGAAATCATCATGAGAAGGGAGAAGGGAGATCATACATCCATAAGAGAGTTCATATCGAGCAATGCAAGTTTTAAGTAAAAAATAAAAAATCCAAAACTCAGACAAACGTTAATATATTTGTAACAAGGTGCGCCTCAACAAATGTGAGGTGTTCGCATCGCCCAAGTCACTTGAAGCATGCACCTCAAAGCATCATTGGGCCCAAATGCATTGAGTCACAGCACAAATTGTGCAATTTTAAATAATGATAATCATACATTGTTTCAACAATACCTTAGTAACATTTATTTTGCTAGAACCAATCATGATAATTGAGTTTTGATTTATCCAAAAAAATTGATAATGGAGTGTTAGAGATATATTGTTTGTCTGGCTCCTAAATAAGTCCGTATATTTTTTTTTTGTTAGCCTGTTCGTAAAAGGTAAAGAAAGCATAGCCTCTCCATTCTTCTTCAACTAANGCGAACAACGAGCTCTTTTGACAGCCCTAGCTATAACCATCTAACTATAGCCACTGACCTCTGACATCCGGTCACAAACACTCGATTACAAGTGCTTTTTTATAATTGCTTAACCTACATCACGAAATTATTATCCTTTGACCACGATCATCTAACAATAAATGTATGACATTCGTTGCTCTTTTTATGGTTGTTAGTCAATAGTTGCTTGACCTTTGTCATCTGATAATGATATCTTAATCACGTCAAACTCAATCACCCAATTATGATATTCTGACCACCATTGCTCAATTAGTGTCATCCAGTTTTTTACTTGCTAGTCTTATTGCTTGCCAACAACAAAGCCGATACCTCTCAATATCATCATTTGCGATCGCTTATATGCTAATACAGACTACAAACACAAGCGCTCCATCCTTCATCTTTATTGGTAGTAGTGATCCATGTAATCATTATTAGGGCCGAAGTAACTCATCTGCATCAATATCATATTAGGTCTCTTGGTCTATTGGATCTTCTTCCTAAAAAGTAATAAAAAATAGATTAAACAGCGCATCCAACTTTTCGAAAACATTTTCAAAGTCTCCAAGACTCCTTTAAAATTTAGTATACACAATTCATGGCTATAGCATAACATTGCCCACCCTAATTATATTGAATAACATTATTTTGTAACTATGATATATAATAATGAAATTATTAGAATTGAGCCAGGCTAAAATTTTTCCCCTTCTAAAATTTTTCATGTAAGAACTCTAGTGTATATTTTTATAACTTTTTTCTTTAATAACTACTCTAATGCCACTAATCTTCCTTTACACAACAAGTAGTTGTTAAGCTATTTTTGCAATATACTTGTAACGTTATAATTCATTTAAGTTTTAAATTGAAAATATAAAGTGTATCCAGCACATGTCCCCCACAGCAGATTTAATCATGATTAAGTATTGCTGCATCATAACCATCAAAAGTCTGAATATATACATGGTTCAGGTATTGAATGAATGAAAGACAAACAAAAAAAATATCGTATTTCAAGAATAATTATTGTAAATATAAGATATCCTTTATGGAAGAGGGCCATACAGAATTTGTTTTCATGTGTTCTACTGAAATAAAAATGGATTTATTACTCATGTCTAGATAGTTTAAACTGTTTATTTATTGCAATAATTTAAAATAAATAGGCTTTAAAATTGAATAAATAGAAATAACAGACAGACTATGAACACTATATATACATATATATATTACAAAACATAAATAGCCAGGCAGAGTTCGTCATCATAAAATCAACAAAATCAAAACCAAAACAACAGACAGGTATGCAGCTGGATGAATTCAATTATATACTGATTCTCCCCCAAAACTCTGCCAATTAAAAATGTAAAATATGTTCTATTAAACAATGTAAGATTTAATCAAATTGTAAGAGATTTTTTACCCAACTGAGTGAATGCAGTTACAGTTAATGTTATCCTTGATTGCAAAGAAAAATAAAGAACTATCAATAGTAAATACATGTTACCAGACAAGCTTTGTCAAACAGCTTTTATCCTTATCAAATTATAATGTCCTATGAAACAAGAATGCAGGAAAGAATTCAATCAAATAACATTAAAAAAGGGGAAGAAAAAGTGAGAAATCAGTTAATTTCATATGAACATATATTTTCAGATTGTTGACAATCCAAAAATTAGTTCAATGAAGATAGTGGGGGGAAAAATATTGTGACTCCACAAAATGAATCTTCCAATTTATATTCATGTAATTCCTGTGAATCTTCTGAACGATTATAACTTATAGAAATGGTACTCAACCCCACCTCTGAAAAGCTAGTTATGCCATACTCAATGTACAGTCTATTAAAATTGTTCTCTATATCACATCGACCATGGAGCTTCTTCCATTTAGATTACAAAAAATATTATTTCAAATTAAAGGTTCAGTCTTGCAACCGTAGCTTTCAATGGCGCGATCTCCCTCAACTCATTCTACTACTCAATCACTTTTCGACTCTCCTCTTTCATAAGTAAGATTTTCTTTGCTTCTACTCGATCTCCACCTTCCAACTTATAAGCAACAACATCTCGGTTTATTGGCCAACAAGAAATCTCTAGGAGATTCATAGTCAAATAAGAGCTTCAATAAGCATAAATTTTTAATAAAATAAAAATAAAACAAAATAAAATAAAACTTCAAATAGATTTTTATTTTTTGGTTGCTATAAGAGAGATATAGGTCGACCAAGAGATCCTTGGCATATAGAGATCAAGAAATCTCTTGGTTTGGTTAACCATGAAATCTCCTACAAAGCTTTTGGTTGACTGAAAAATATTTTCTTGAAAGGCTGACTACAAAATTATTTTGGCCTTGATCAAAAATCACATGGGCATAGTTGACTTGAAATATCAAGAAATTTCTTGGATGACCGAGACCAAGAGATCTACAGGGTCAATTTGCCTCTGCACAATCTTTCCTCATCTCTCCTTCAATTATATAAAAAAAAAAAAATTTCCCATTCTACTTTATCTCTCTATGCAAGAAGAAGAACTAGGTTTTTATAGCGAACCATGAAACATTTATAAGTTTCCGGGGGGTAAAAATTACTTGGGGAGGAAAACTCCTTGATTAATTATTCATAAATAAGGTACATTCATATAGGGAAACGAATCTTTCTTTAATTACAAACTTACCATACATTTCTCACCTAAATTAGGAAAGAATAAAATCTTGAACAAAAAAATAGTAGAGGAAAAAAACCAATCAAAGATTTTGTTACATACCTCAATCAAATCCTCTTAGATTTGAAAGTAGTGGCCCGCCCACAAGTGAGAGGTAAATATTGGAAGAATAAAATCTTCTCAGATTTCCCACTTTCATTAAGTTGGGTCGTATTAAGTTGTAGAGACCGAGTTTGGTATTAAATTCTAAGAAGGTGCTAAAAGAAAGAGCTTTGGTGATGAGATCAACAACTTATTGGTGTATTGGGGTGTAGCTTAGTTGTATAATTCCCCCATTGAACTTTCAGAGATGAGGTGTCTATCAACTTCAACATACTAGTCATGTCATGATGTACAAAACTTTTTGCAATACTAATAGCTGCTTGGCTATCACAGAAAACCTGTATAGGCCTATTGGAAAACATCCTAGTTTACTTGATAATTTCTGAATCAAATTCCTTCACAGATCCCCAAGGCAAGTGCCTTGTACTCTGATTTTGCACTGCTTCTTGAAACAATAACTTCTTATTTCTCCACGTAACCAGATTTCCCCACACATATGAGCAATAATTTGTGGTGGATCTTATGTTAGTGAGTTCTCTCGCCCAAATAGCATCAATGTAGACTTCCACTTCTCTAACATTGATTTTCTCAAAAATTAATCCACAAACAGGAATGTTCTTAAGAAACCTCAAAATCCCGTAAACCAACTCTTCATTTGGGTTATTCCAGTGTTGCCTCACAATGCTGATGGAGTATGCAATATTTTATATAGTATGTGATAGATATATGAGTTTTCCTACAAACATTTGGTACCTTACTTATCCGCGGATATACTTTCTTCTTCCCTGTTAAACCTCTTGTAGGGTTCCATTGAAGTACCAGCAAGTTTGCATCCAATCATCCCTTTTGTCTGAGATATAACAATCCCTTTCTTGGACCTTGTTATCTCTATAGCTAGAAAATATCTCATGTTTTCTACGTCCATGATTTCAAACTTAGCAACAAAAATTTCTTTAATTTTAAGAATTTCTTTATCATCATCACTAGTAATAATAATATCACCAACATATATGATTAATGAAACAATCTTATTTTCAAGAGTGTGTTTTATAAACAATATATGATCAGCTTTACTTTGAGAATATCCTTTGATTTCATAATTTTAACAAACCTTTCAAACCATGTCCGTGGTGATTGTTTAAGCCCATAAAGAGACTAATGCGAGTGCGTCAATAGCGGCGCAGGCGCAGTATAGAGAAAACTGTGGGCTTCTCCAGTGATGTCCTTCGTCTGGACCGGATCGTTTTAGACTCGAGAGGGCCAATCAGCTCTCCCACGAGGGATTGGCGCCTCCTTTCCATAGGAAGATCCAATCCTAATTATCTAGAGCTTACATATGTAATTCTTGTTTTGATATTTTTATTTTTTGTCGCAAGTTTATTTAGAACAACTCTCAGTGTCTTTTTCTACCTTCTAGAGTTGCGTTCAAAGGATTGGGTGGCGCTCGGTTGTATCTTTCTCACAAGATGGTGATTATCTTCCTTATCCCATTCCACATCCTCCCCACGTCAATATTGGTTGTTATATCTCGTTTTTTCCGCCCACAACAACATTTCGATTGTTGTTTTCTACAGTTCCAGCCGCCGCCATCGTCTTACCCTCCCTCCTCTTCGATGTCATCACAGTTTCAGCCCTCCACCTTCACTGTCACCATTGTTCCCTCCCTAGTATCGCTATTTAGACTGTTGTCCTGCCATCCATAATATAATATTGTTGTCCACAAAAACAACACTGTTGTTTTCTTGTTATCCCCTAGCCGTTCCAGCAATTCCCAACGCACTTCACTGCTTCGCTTACCATCCCACTTGCTACCTTAGCTGTCCAAGCCCTACGCTTCACTGTCAATACAATTTCAACTCATCCTTATGTTGTTCCAACCATCTACAACCCATTTCAGCTATCTATCTCTGCTCCCCACCACCTAACCAACATCCACCACCTATGAATCGAGCCAAAGTTTGAGTTTGTGTCATGTTTGTTGTAATTTCTCTTTCAAGTGTGATTGATTCAACCTCCTATTTATTTTCAATAATAATATTTGGTTTTTCTATTATGGTTTGGGTTAAGTCCGATATTAGAGACTCTTTGAGTTTGCATACAAGGTTTTTGTTGGAATCATTCAGAAGTCCTCCAAATCCCCATTCATGAAGGCATTTTTTTATCTCAAATTGATGCAATCTCAATTCTTTTTAAACTGCTATTAAAAGAATTATGATAATATTTATCTTGACAACTGTTGCAAAGGTCTCCTGATAATCAATTCCATAGGCTTCTTTGAAACCTGTAGCAACAAGTTTATCTTTGAATCTCTCAATACTCCCATCGGCTTTGTATAATATGTTGAACACCCATTTACATCTAATGAGCTTCATTTTAAGGATTTTTAGTAAGAGTCAATGTGTCATTATGCTTTAGTTCTCGCATCAATTCTTCCATTGTTTTCTTCCAATCTAAATTTTCAAAAGCTTCATGAAAGGAATTGGGAATCTGCACATTATCAATATCAGATATAAAAACTCTATAAGCTGAGGATAGCTTTCAATAAGCTACATAATCCTAAATTGAAAATCTAGTACAGCTTTCCTTATCATCCGCACTAGAAGAAAAAGGAGAAAACTCATGAGTACTAAACTCCTCATCTGAAATTTTAAATAAATGTGGACTTGAGTTTTGGTTAGAGCTGTGTCATTTTTGCAAGTTATCTTCCACATGCTTAATATTTTTCTTCCTTCTAGTGTAAACATAAATTTTTTTGTTGTAGACTCCAAGTTGGGTTGGTTAGATAGCCTCAAAAAAAGGAGAGTCAGATGAAAGAGTAAGTGGGTCTTCAGTGTAAGTGTTATCAAGTGTATCCCAAAATTGATGTTCATTTGCACTCTTTCCCTGAACAATAGATTTGGAATAGTGGGCAGATTTTTAAAAAAAAGTGACAACCATGGAGATGTAGTATATTCTGGTAAAAAGAGAGTAACATTTTTACCCCTTTTTATCGAAGGCATACCTTAAGAAAATACACTTAACAGATTTAAGGTCAAATTTAGTGTGGGTTGGGGAATGAATGTGAACAAAGGATACACCCACAAAGATTTTTAAGTGGCATAGTAGAAGAGAAAGCACTAATGTGAGGATAGGTAACCATCAATACATGAAGTGGTATTTTGAAGTTAAGTACAATGCTAGGCAATCGATTCATAAAATATATTGTAGTAAAAATAGTCTCTTCTCAAAAATATTTTGGAATATGATAAGAAATCATAACTAAGCAGGATAGTTCAAATAAATGCCCCTTTTTTTTTTGTTATCATATTTTATTGTGGGTTGATAGATGCATGAACTCAAATGAATAATTCTATTTTTCGAAAGAAAGAACCCGAGGATGGAGTTGAAATACTCATTTGCATTATCATTTTTTTAGGATCTGAAATTTACATTGGAATTGAGTTTAAATTATGCAATGGAAGGTTTGCAAGATATGTTTCAGAATTTTCATTCATTAGAAATACCGAAGTAACTCTAATATGATTGTTAATAAATGAGACCAACCATTTACTATCACTTAAAAGTTTTCATTTTTGAAGATTCCTAAATTTCATTGCGGATAATGGAAAAAATATGTGAAGGTTTATATCGAGTCATGGAATTACTATTTCTAGTATTTTTGGCAAGTTGACAAAGTCTAACATTGATAAAAACTAGATTTTTTTTATTGAGAAAAAAATGTGGATATAGCTTAGCTACATAATTGAAATTAGGATGATCAAGACAACAATGTCATAAAATGATCCATTTTTCGACAAACATAGACTCAACAGATTCTAAAATTTGAGGGACATATGAATATGTCATTAGTTGTATATTTAGCAAGAGACCTTTTTTGAGCAAGGATAAACTTTGATGCATTTTAGCACTGCTAATCTCATTTTTCAATTCCATAATTTGAAATACACAAGAGATTATAAGAAATTTAATTATACATTTCATATTATAAGCTTATTGATTGAAATCAAATTTCAGTGCAATTGTGGAATATATAAGACGGAGAAAAGAGTAATATCTTGAAAGAGCTCCAAATCTCCTTTCCTAGCAACATTTGAGTGTGATCCGTCTACAAATCTTACTAATCTAGATGTAGAAGTCTCTTGATAGGTGACTAGAGCATTAATGTTTCTGGTCATATGATCAGAGGTTGTTGAATCTATGATCCAAGTTCAGAATCTCCCATTAATGGCAAGATGGGAGAAGGGTATATTACCTTGGTGTGTCATAGGATTGGTGTGTTGCTTTGAATTAGTCCAAGGAGTTTCTTCAATACTTTAAGCTATTCCTTGGTGAATGGTTCCTTTGATCTCTCTGATGTGGTAGCAGCATTTGTCTTTTTCTCTTGATCCTTCATTCCCTTTGCAGGTTTTCAGCCAATAAATTTTTCATGGAGTTTCCAACATTTGTCTATGATATACCAAATTTTATTGCAATGATCACATGTGGTAAGGTTCCTCTTGACCCTTAAGTTATAGGAAGAATTATGAGCGTACAGAGCTGAGCTTCTAATACTTTGTGAAACCTCATTTGCAGTCAGCATCTGCTTCTTCCTATTCTTCTCTCCTAACTTCAACAAAAGCTTCTTCTTGATGATGTATTTAAATGTCACATCTTGTGGACATTTCTATATATGTGTCTCAAGAATATCCAATTGTATCCAATACTTTGAAAGAATGTTGAAGTATTGGATGATGCTTAGCTCTACCTGACGAAGGTCTTGAAGCTTGCTTTCAATTTCAAACATTTCTTCATTGTTTTCGATGCTAGATTAAGTTTTTCTCTTGCAACCTCCCAATTTCTTTGACAGTTTTGTATACTACAAAATTCTCTCTCACTTTAGAACTCATTGAGTAAACTAACCAAGATATCATATGGTCTTGAGTCTTCAATGTGTAGTAGTTGGGGTCAATGATCTCGGGAACGGAGCCCTCTTCTTTAATAGCCATTGAGTAAACTAACCAAGATATCATGTTTAATTCTGGTAATTTGAATGTTGATAAGCAATTGATTGTGCATGTGAGCCCGTTGAAGGAGCTTGGTCCTGCTCTTACTCAAATGGAGTTAGAGGAGGATTGAATGATCCAACGATCATCAAGAAAAAGAAAGTTCAAAGGGTATCGAGAACTAAGTTATATTAATCCTGAGGCTTTGCAAGTTCAATTGCAAGGAAAAGAAATTGCTAATCCTGAAATGGCTACTGTTAATAGATCGAATAAGGGAAAGATTGTTGTTGATGAAATTTAATATGTTAATTTGGAATATTAGAAGCATAGCAAAATCTTATGCTTCTAATAGACTTCTTAATCTTATTCGTGCTTATAATTTAAATTTTTTGAGCATTCTTGAGCCTATGGTTATTTTGGTCCTCATTTTTAATAATAAAGGGGATGCACAAGAGTGTGCAAATTATAGAGGAATTAAGTTGATGTGTCATGCTTTAATTTATGGAAGGAGAGTAGAATATAGGTTAAGACGCATCATAAAAATTTCTCATAATCAATTTGGATTTATGCCGGGCAGGTCTACTATGGAAGCTATACATTAGAGCTTTGATGAAGATGTTCAGAGATAATAAAGAGAATCTACATTTGATTTTTATTGATTTAGAAAAAGCTTACGATAAGNAGGGGATAAAAGATCTTTCAATTTGTAAAAAGATACCTGTACCAGGATATTACAACAATCACAAGAGGTACGGCCTGAGAAAATCAAGAAATTACAAAGGTAAGCCCCATGATTCCCATGTTCGAGTTATTAAAAATAAGAACTAGCCAAAAACTACAAAATGCAGATGCTATATCTGTGGAGAAGAAGGGCATTTTACAAGGGAATGTAAAAAAAAAAATGGAAATATGGCTAGAGCAACCATCCTCAGTAATTTAGAGCTGCCAGATGACTATGATGTTCTATCTGTTGATCTGAATGAAGAATCATCTGATGCTATATGTTCAATATCTGAGGGAGAATGAGGAATTAATACCCTAATACATATCAAATCAGCCCTGGAAAACTGTCTGTTGGAAGAGATTGGATACATGTTAAAGAAGGAAGAAGACTTCGGGTGGAGGTACAAAATTCAACTACCTGANTATAAAAAAAAAATTTATTGGAGGAGATTTAAATGGACTTGTCGGTAGAGTGGTAGAAGATTTTAGAAACATTCATGGTGGCTACGGTTTTGGAGTGACTAATGAAGAAGGTAGAGCTATTTTAGATTTTGCTTTGGCACATGATTTTGTTATTACTAATATTTTATTCAAAAAAAAAGATGAGCATCTTATTACTTATAAAAATGGATCTAATAAAAAACAAATTGATTATTTTCTTATGAGAAGAAGAGATTGTCGAGATTGTAAAGACTATAAAGTCATTCCAAGTGAGGATTTAAGTACTCAACATCGTTTATTAGTTTTAGATTTTAAGATGAAGAGTTATAAAATAAAGAATACCAGGACTCATCATCGTCAAATTAGATGGGGAGACCTAAAAGACAAATAAAATTATTTTTATGAGTAAAATTCAAGATTTTAAATTTGGGATGCTCGTGAAAAAACAAATGTTATATGGGATAAAGTAACAAACGCAATTAAACAAGTAACACAAGATGTACTTGGAGAATCAAAAGAAAAAGTTTCCTTGAATAAAAATAGTTTATGGTGGAATAATTATGTGGAAGAAAAGATAAATTATAAGAAGTTATGTTATAAAAATTGGTTTAAATATAAAAGCTTAAAAAACTGGAAAAATATCAAATGACCCACAGGAAGTCTAAAAGACAATATGTGACACTAAAAATTCTGTTTTTAATGATCTTTATAATAGATTAGATACTAAGGAAGGTGAAAAATATATGTATAAACCAGCCAAACAAAGAGAAAAGAAAAGAAAAAATTGAACTCAAGTAAAGTGTATTAAAGATAAAAAACAAAAAGTGTTTTTCTTAGAAAAAAATATTCAACATAGGTGGGTGAGTTATTTTGATAAACTTTTTAATAAAGTTTCTAAAAATACGATCGATCTTAGTGATCTTAATATCGTTAATAATAATATTAATTTTCATTTTTACCGTCGCATTAGTAAAAAAGAAGTTGAGAAGGCTTTAAAGAAAATCAAGAGTGGAAAGTTTGTAGGACCTGATGATATTCCAATTGAAGTATGGAAATGTTTAGGAGACTTGGGGGTTTCTTGACTTACTAAACTCTTTAATATCATTTAAAAACTAAAAATATGTCTGAGGAGTGGAGGAAAAGTATATTGGTCCCCATTTTTAAGAATAAAGGGGATGCACAAGAGTGTGCAAATCATAGAGAAATTAAGTTGATGTGTCATACTTTAAAATTATGAGAAAGGGTAATTGAACATAGATTAAGACGTATTACAAAGATTTCTCATAATCAAATTGGATTTATGAGCTACTATGGAAGCTATACATTTATTGAGAAGTTTGGTGGAGAAGTTCAGAGATAATAAGGAAAATCTACATTTGATTTTTATTGATTTAGAAAAAGCTTACGATAAGGTTCTAAGAGATATCCTTGAAGAGTTTCTTGAGAAGAAAGGTGTTGATATGACTTATATTCAAGTCATTAAAGATATGCATACTAGAGTTGTTACCTGTGTTCGAGCTGAAGGAGGATTGACCAAATATTTTCCTATTTCTGTTGGATTACATCAGGGATCGCTTTAAGCCCATATCTTTTTGCTTTAGTTATGGATGGTCTTTTTGGACACTTATAGGAGGATGTACCTTGGTGTATGTTTTTTGCTGATGATATCCTTCTCGTGGATAAGACGAGAGAAAAAGNNNAAACGATTTAGATATCTTGGGTCCGTTGTCCAAAGCGATGGTGATATTGAGGGGATGTTAATAGTAGAATTCAAGTTAGTTGGTTGAAGTGGAGGAATGCTTCGGGCCTTTTGTGTGATAGANTGTGTGAACGATTTAGATATCTTGGGTCCGTAGTTCAAAGCGATGGTGATAAGATGGGGATGTTAATAGTAGAATTCAAGTTGGTTGGTTGAAATGGAGGAATGCTTCGGGCCTTTTGTGTGNTAGTGACAGGAGCGTAATTTTGGGTGATCCAATTATTAAAAGGTGTGAACGATTTAGATATATCGGGCATGTTGTTCAAAGCGATGGAAATATAGATGGGGATGTTAATAGTAGAATTCAAGATAGTTGGTTGAAGTAGAGGGATGATTCGAGCTTTTTGTGTGATAGAAAAGTACCGCTCAGACTGAAAGGAAAATTTCATAAGACGGTGATGAGACCTGCAATGCTCTATAGCATTAATGTTGGCCCTTAAAAAGAGAAGCATAATACTAAGTTAAGTGTTATTGAGATGAGAATGACTAGGTGGATGAGTGGCTTTACACTTAGAGACAAAATATAAAATTATTATATATGTGTTAGGGTTGGTGTAGCTCCCGTGACGAACAAAATTAGAGAAAGTCGCCTTAGAAGGTTTGGTCACATTAAGCGTTGATCATCTGATGATTCGATTAGGAGAGTAGATGTTTTATATTCGACTTATGTTAACAAAGGAGCGGTAGACCTATGAAAACTTGGGCTTATTGTATAAAAATGATCTTAATTTATTAGAAATAAATGAAAATATGACATTAAATAGGACGCAAAGGAGAAAAAAGATTCATGTAGCCAACCCTACGTAGTGGGATTAAGGCTTTGTTGTTGTTGTATTAAAAGGAAACAAAGAAATTCAAAGTAAAAGCGGTGCTTAACCGACTACAAACCTAGAAAAATAATCATAGAATGAAAATATACAAGTTGTTGATGCTATGTTACAAAACTAGAAGAATATAAATAAATAAGTAAAATAGCAAATTGATTGATGTATAGCCCAAAAGGTCATAGAAGGAAGTTTAACAATCTCAGAAAAAAGAAAGACAAGAATGGAAGGTAGTTATAGTCTTGTGAACGAAAAACCTCTAAGATGGTAATGTAAATCTATTAAATTTGCTTCCCTATGGAATCATAAATCAAGAATTTAGCCAAAAATGTGAAAGCAATGGGACTTAAGATAATAGAAGGATTTATCTGACTCCGGAAATTATTTAGCAAAATTTAGCCAAAATTATTTGATAAATCTTGCAATCAACAACCCTGGAAGAGTGATAACATTGTATCATTTCATAGAATACCATATACATCGCCATGGGGGTGTTTGACTGCACCCATGATTCACGTTAAATAGAATTTAGTAAATCCAAAATCTAGAATAGTGTTTGGTTCAGTTAAGTTTAAATCCACTTAAATTTGTTTTATGTCTTAGGCATCTTATTTCAAGATTTAATTTTTTTTTCGAAGCTAAATCCAATAAATTTACCTAAATATCGGATTTAGTACATCCGGATTTATGTCAAAAAAGAGACGGAACGGGTAAACATTTGGATTTAGCAAATTGCTGGATTTACTTCCCATTTCTTCACGTTTGGGTGGGTTTACATTAAATTCACCCATACATCCTAGTAAACATACGCTAACAAACAATGCCCATAAAAGTAATGATAAATTTAAAAATAAATGAACAAATTTGAAATCATAAACTGATTATTTTTTCANGGTAAATTATTCACAGCCCATGGTTTTATCAAAACCATGGGCAAGTTTTATGGTTTGTGGTATTGTACTGTACCCACTAAATTATTAGTGGGAATCTTTTAGCTTTTGAGCCCATGGTTTTCGTAAAACCATGGCTGGTTTGTGGTATTTCTCTGGCTGAAAAAATGCATGTAATGTAAGGGTTTCAGATATCGGAAGTCATCCGAAGGTGTCTAATTCCCTGACATCTGTTCTTGTATTTATTCTTGTAAGTTCTAAGTCGTTTGCTTAAATAAATCATCTACTCCTTGTTTGTTCATCTGTTTTGCTTAAACTTCTGGCATAATATTCTCTGTGAAACCCAAGCCAGCGATCTTTTATTTCTGCAAACTCCTTTTGGTATCAGAGCCAGATTGGGAAACCATGTCTAGCTAATCTTTCTTTGTACCTTGGGATAGCTAAGTAAGATATTTTCAGTTTAATTCATAAGATCTGAGATCCGGAGGTAAGAATACTCTGGTTCATTCTATTCGGTTTATGCATATATAATTCTGGGAGTAATAATTTTTGAGGCGTCACATGGTTCTGTTATTTTGTTTAACTTTTACCTAAAAATAGAACAGGACGCTGTGTCCGCTATTTCTGTTAGTAAGCCTGAGTGCCACCATTATACTCTGAAGGAGGGTACTGTGGATTTGTAGGGCTGAAAGAGGAATAAGCGGGGAGCATTCAGGAACCTGTTTTGTTCTTGGTTACTAGTTAACTCTATAACAGTTATCTAATATTCGCTATAAGAAATTATACTTCTATGATTATATGTCATATTACTGAGAACAGACGATTTTATGAATCTAAGTGATTAATCTGAAAAAGCAACTCCAAGGTACTACTTTTTCATTCGAAATTCATACATAATCTTGTATGAGTGATTGGCAGCTTTCAGCAGCTTCATCTGACTATAAATCAGCTATATCTGCAGCAAACTCCATAGAACCCCCTTCACTTGGTTTTGTTAATCCTGCTGAAGCTAGAGTCACCACACCATCTGCTTTAAGTATTCTGGTTAAACAGAATAATACTTTGATTCAGCTGATCTTAAAAATATCTGATAGAATAATTTCTCTTCAGGAGCAGGTTAAAAACCTCCAAAAAGAAAATACTAAGATATCAGACAATTCTGTAGCAGATCTTCAAAAACAATTACAAAACCTAACAATCTCNTTGGTTAAACAGAATAATACTTTGATTCAACTGATCTTAAAAATATCTGATAGAATAATTTCTCTTAAGAGGAACCTCCGAAAAGAAAATACTAAGATATCAGACAATTCTGTAGCAGATCTTCAAAAACAATTACAAAACCTAACAATCTCTGAACTACCCCAAGGGCCTATAGTACGACGTCCGAAAGGACAGTACTTTGTTTATCGAAACCTTAAAACCGTCTTCCTTGCTGAACAACAAAAATCTAACAAAAAATGAGTTCGTCTTTCAGATCTAGAACTGAGACTTTACCGCCAGTCAGAGCAAGTGACACCTCCACTAACACCCTCTCAATTCTTGATGACCAGATACGGGATTATCGATTAAGGTCTCGACTCGCTTATGAGCTACAGCGACGTCTTCCCAAAAGACGATCATACCATCGAACGTTGGAGACACGTATCAACCCCGACCAACAACTACAATTATCCCGGAGCAAAAGGGCCAGCCTTGTGCCGGCTGAAACTTTATANTAACCTTTCCATCATTCCATACAAAAGTATGGTCTGAACCTCATTTCTCTAAGCTCCGAATGAAGATCTGGGTGCCAGCTCCATCTTTGTCGTATAATCCAAGCTATTCTCCTAGCAGAAATTCATTAAATGGAGGAAATTCTTTGATGGCACTTAGATTGAAGTTTGCTGATTTTTGTGATTGGATAATCGCATCTATTTCCATGTAACGTCCATTTTTAATACAAGAAATCATAGGAATCTCTATATTATCTTTGTTTTCATTGTATGACTGTTATGATAAAATAAATCTGGATGTCAAGGACTGTAGCAATAAAATGTCAACATCGAAAGACAGTGAAATTCAGGGAATGAAAGAGCAGTTGACTGTCCAAAGAAAAAAAATAGAAATAAGAATAAAGGTTGTTTGGTTGGCTGACATCTCAACTTATGATCAGTTTTTTTTTTTATCCAAATCGACATCAACTTGGTAAGGTAAATTTTAAAGGTTTAAACGGGTGCAGATAATATGAGAGCAGCATAACCAGGTTCTAGACGTTCAATCTCAAATCACCTAATATAAGCATAGACAAGCAGAAATTTGCCAAGAAAAAGAAAGAAAATAAATAAATAAAAACAAAATAAAATAGAATAAAAATAAAATTCTAGAGTTCACCTGAGGTCGAGAGAGAATTGAGTCGGGAGGTTTAGGCGAGTGGGGATAAGAGGAAGCGGAGAGGGTAGCTCGGTTAGCAGCGTCGGGTCGTCGAGGAGCGAGTGAGCGGAGGAATGGGATCGGGGGAGCACGACATTTGATTCAAGGAGGAGCGGGCGAGCGGGTAGGAGCAGACGAGCGGTTGAGCTGTCCAACGGCTGCTCTGTCGCACACGAGAGGGAGGAGCAGGCGAAGGCGTCGAGCGATCGAGCGGGATGGTTTCGATGCGGGAGACAGGATCGAGCGACTTCGGTTCAGTGCGGGAGACGGAACCGAGCGACTTTGGCGTGGGGAGGAGGCGAGCGAGCGAGCAGGAGTCTTCGGCGCAGGGAGGAAGCGAGCGGGCGAGCTTCGTGCTTGCAGCGGAAATGCGACAGGAACCGGAAAGCTGAGCGGGAGCGAGCAGGGAAGAAAAGCTCGGGAGCGAACGGGGAAGAAAAGCTTGGGATCGAACAGGGAAGAAAAGCTCGGGAGCAGCGAATTTAGTCGAATCCCGGAGGCAGAAGACGCTCCTTCCTTTTAGAATTAGAGCGGGAGCCGTTACTTTGGAACCGGTTGGGCGGGGAAATAATACAATTTCCAAATGCAGGGGCAGGAAATAAATGGTTTCCAAATGGAGGGGAGGATTAAATGGAAGGTCTTAACACCTGAAATAATCTTAATTAAGACAAAATTAAATAATCCATTTGAATTTTGAAATTTGAATTTCAAATTCAGGTGAGCTGGTGTCTAGCCCGTGTTCAACCCGAGTCCAGCCTGAATCAAACCCGAGTCGGACCTGAGTTGAGCCCGGGCCCGCACACCGCTAAAAAAAATACATCGATATTCGTGCAGTTCGCGCGAGTGTGAAATCATAGCAATATGGGTGTCTTTTCTAGCTAAAATCGACGTTCCGGACGCGTCGGCGCGGTCCGTTTCGTTATCCGGNCATGCAGTTCGCGCGAGTGTGGAACCACAGCAATATGGGTGTCATTTCTAGCTAAAGTCGACGTTCTGGACGCGTCGACGCGGTCCGTTTCGTCATCCGGGGTCGTTCGGATGAGTTTACCGACGGGCGAGTCAATTTAAACCAAAATTGTGTGGCGTGGTGAGTACTCAAATGCGACGTTATCGAGCGTTCGGGTCACAAAAGGGTTCCCTAGGGGCTGCTCCTATTAATGTAGGAACTCGACTCGGGTTTCATGTGTCGATCCTAATCAACTCAACAGAACGTCGAGGATTTAGGACCGCCCATGCGAAACTCGAAAGAGTGACGAGGTGGCTCGAATTTTCTAAATGGTATGGGTTCCGTACTAGTCTTCTAAGAGAGTCGAACAGGGGAAGCCTAAAGCTAGACACTANATAATTCATGAGTGAATGCCAGTTTAGCAAGTTCGATAAAGGGAGGAGAAGATTTCCATTTATGAAATTTAATTATAAGAGCTATAGTCCTAACAGAACGTTTATAATATACCTCAAACTTCCAAAATCTACATGAAGCCTTATTAAGATCTTCTGAGAATTTAAGCTTAATTCAGTCTTAATCTCTCAACTAAGACCTCTAAAAAAATAAATAATGATAAAAAAATAATATCTATATAAATGATGTTTAGATACAAAACTCGTAAACCTGTCATAATATTCATAAATAGTATATCTACCTTATTTACAGTAATCAGCTTGTTCGTTTAGTTGATCCCTATATTCATCAAATGATAGATAAAACGCTTTAAGTTTATGTTTTAGGTCAGCACGTGAATGTTTAATTCACTACAATGCCTCATAAAAAAAAAGGAGCACAGCACACCACTTTCAATGTAGCACATTCAAGATACACAAAGTCAAATAACTGTTAATCTTCAAAGAAGTATTCAAAATCATCAATATAATCTTACTTAAGATTATACTTCCCGTTAGATGCAGGAATGTTATTTAACCTCATGATACCCATGTTGCATTCATCAAAAAATGATTACTTAATTTTATTTAAGTTACATATTTTGTTGGTTTAAGTATTACGTCCTACTCTTAGTTAACATGCTGATACAACTTAACTATAATAATAACTTGATGAATTATGCTTAAGTATTGGGTTCAATTATGTAACCAAAAACAAGATGCATAATAAAAATTAGAAAACCTCAATCAAAAGGTTATCAACTTTCAGCTATAACAACAATTTAGAAAAAAAAAACATTTCATAACCTAAATTTAGCCAAAATAGATATCAAAATCATTAAATTTGCTAAAATGATTGGAATATAAATTTTTATTGACTAGTCATGTAATGCACTCATCTTAAAGCTAATTTAATGGCTTTAAAATCCAATTTAACCAAATTTCAATCATAATCCACTAACTATATTTTTATCTAAAATTTAGTAAACTTTAATACAAAACCAACACACACAGTTCTTTCATTCCAAAAAATAATATAGTCACCAAAATTTAAAACCTCGTTAAAAAAATTAAAAAAAAATATAAATTTTCAAAAAAGACTGATTCACACATTAAAAAATAATATGTCATATAAACCTTGCCAACACTTTAATCACAAACAAGTAGTATTCAATATTCATATCGAAGTTGATAAAAGGAAGAACGATAAAAATCACCAAATGGAAGATCAAATCCTATTAGGTATAGAAAATTTCACCCCTTGAAGTAAACATCAAGACTTGAGAAGTGCTTGAAGAATCGACATCCAATAGCATGCATATAATAAAATGAGAAAAAATAAAATTTTATTTCAATAATCGATGATTAATTATTTTCATAAATCTATTTATAACCGAAAAAGACTTAAATAAAACAATTTACCAAAATCCATCAAGAACTAAGCTAAATAAAGTAGTTTTAATATATTTTACATGAATTCTAACAAATTTTCAAATTTTTTAAGCAAAACAACTCTAGAATTTTCCCAAAATAGTAAAAAGCACAAGTATATATTATAGTATCATTCAAAGGAAACAAAGAACTCTTGGGAACTCCGCAGTTAAGCGTGCTTAGGCGAGAATAGTACTAGGATGGGTGACCTCTTGGGAAGTTTTCGTGTTGCAACCCTACATTTAACACTACCATTGCCGGTCCCAAGCCCGGATGTGAAAAGTGGAGGATTGTGCTAGATAGTCGACAACCAGCGTAAAACTTGTAGAAAAAAATCATGACATGAATCCTTTTGATCTTTGTGTAAGTGTTAGGGCGTCCCCTGGAAGCGACGCACTGTATAGTCTGAATACAGTGAAAAGTGTGCAAAGACCGCAACACTGACGCCCGAGTGTAGTGTCAAATAAGCAATGGTTCACAAATTACGAATGGATGTGGGTAAAGAAGTTAGTCCATAAGACTAATGAAATTAATATTAGGATAGGATCTTGAAATATAGGTCCTTTCAATGTAATTATTGGAATTAGTTGATATTATGATTCATAGAAAGATTAATATCTTATGTATTCAAGAAACTAAATGGGTTGGAGNACTAGGCTCTAAGGAGAGACAAAAAGGAGACCTCATCCAAAAATGAGGTCAACATCAGCGCCCACACCCAGGCGCTATTTATCGCCCACGTCAGATGTAGTGGGACCTTTCTTTTTTTTCCCTTCTTTTGCTGTTAGTTTAGACAGCATACATGTGATTTGGTGATTCCATGTATTTTTTTTATTCTCTCTTTCTGACCATGTTTGTGAAAATTTGATAAGAAGCATGGTTTTTTCTTTGCTGAACTGATGGTTACCTTTATATCATTCAAAGTAGCGTACCCAAATCCAAATCATTAACCATCTTCACTGTCTAATTCCAAACACATTTCTTTTGGATCTTTTTTTTTTTTGAATACTCATTTGAATAATGTCCTATTATGTCTGCCGCCTGATGATTAAACATCAGAAACAGTAAGCTTGTGTTTTGATTGAAGTTTTTTGTAAAGCAGTCTTTACAGGCTAAACCTGAATGGTATGTGTGCCAGTTAGTTGATTTCTTTCAACGTTGTTTTTGTCCTTGAATACACAGAATGGATATCCAAATCTTAGACGTCATATATTTGCTGCATACTTGTGATGTTAAATTTACTCCCATTTTGTTGTCATATAGTTGGCGAGAAAGATGGTAAAACATGGGATTATGTTAACCTTTCATAGTTTTATCGTTACTTATGCTAATTGTCCTCTTTATGCTTCTTGAACTATGTTGGATGATCCATAAATATGGCTTTCTCCATTGTCCACTATCCTGTGAACAGTTTTACTCTCGTATTTTTTAGCTTCCAAGTTGGATTTAAAGTTCGTTACACATTCTGACGTGAGTGGGAAGAGTCTTCTTGATAGAGCAATATATTGTTTAATTGTGTAAATGCTAGGGTGTCCCCTGGAAGCGACGCGCTGTATAGCCTAAATACAGTGAAAAGTGTGCAAAGGCCGCTACACCGACGCCCGGTTGTAGTGTCAAATAAACAAGGGTTCCCACATTACGGACGAATGCATGTAAAGAAGGTAGTCTATGAAACTAATATTAGGATAGGATCTTGGAATATATGTATTCTCAATGATAAATTAATGAAATTAGTTGATATTATGATTCATAGGAAAATTAATATCTTATGTATTCAAGAAACTAAATGGGTTGGAGAAAAGGCTAAGGAGATTGATAATTTAGGTTTTAAACTTTGGTATTCTGGTAAGAGTCACACTAGAAATGGTGTGGGTGTAATTATAGATAAGAGTTTGAAAGATAATGCTATAAAAATTAAAAGAGTTGGAGATAGAATTATAGCCCTTAAGATTATCATTGATAATAAGATTTTTAATATTATAAGTGTTTATGCTCCTCAAGTAGGTTCAGATACAGGGTGTAAAGATAAATTTTGGAATGACTTAGAAGACTTAATACAAATGATACATCTTGAAGAAAAAAAATTTTATTGGAGGAGATTTAAATGGCTACGGTTTTGGAATAACTAATGAAGAAGGTAAAACTATTTTAGATTTTGCTTTAGCATATGATTTTGTTATTACTAATACTTTATTCAAGAAAAGATATGAACATCTTATTATTTATAAAAGTGGATCTAATAAAACACAAATTGATTATTTTCTTATGAGTGAGCATCTTATTACTTATGCTATTTTAGATTTTGCTTTAGCGTATGATTTTGTTATTACTAATACTTTATTTAAGAAAATGGTGAGCATCTTATTACTTATAAGAGTGTTCTTAAAAACACAAATTGATTTTCTTATAAGAAGAAGATATCGTCGAGATTGTAAAGATTGTAAGGTCATTCCAAGTGAGAATTTAGGTACCTAACATCGTTTATTAGTTCTAGATTTTAAGATGAAGAGTTATAAAATAAAGAATACTAAGAGTCATTGTCGTAGAATTAAATGAAGGAACCTAAAAGACACAAATAAAATTATTATTATGAGTAAAATTCAAGATTTCAAAATTTGGGATGTTCATAAAGAATTAAATGTTATATGGGATAAAGTAACAACACTATTAAACAAGTAGTAAAAGATGTGTTCGGAGAATTAAAAAAAAAGTTTTTATAAATAAAAATAGTTGGTGATGAAATAATAATGTGCAAGAAAAGATAAAATATAAGAAGTTATGTTATAAAAATTGGTTTAAATATAAAAGTTTAGACAATTGAAAAAAACATCAAACGGTTCGCAGGAAGTCTAATAGAACAATTTGTGACGCTAAAAATTATGTTTTAAATGATCCTTATAATATATTAGATACTAATGAGGGTGAAAAATACATGTATAAACTAGCCAAACAAAGAGAAAAGAAAAGTAAAGGTTTTACTCAAGTAAAGTGTATTAAAGATGAAAACAAAAAATTACTTTTCTTAGAAAAAGATATTCAACATAGGTGAGTGAGTTATTTTGATACTTTTTAATGAAATTTCTGAAAATACGATCGACCTTAGTGATCTTAATATCGTGAATAATAATAAAACGTTTCATTTTTACCGTCGCATTAGGAAAAAAGAAGTTGAGGAGGCTTTAAAGAAAACCAAAGGTGGAAAGTCTGTAGGACCTGATGAAGGAACTTAGTGATTTTAATATTGTAAATAATAATAAAACGTTTCATTTTTACCGTCGCATTAGCAAAAAAGAAGTTGAGGAGGTTTAAAGAAAACCAATGGTGGAAAGTCTGTAGGACCTGATGATATCCCAATAGAAGTGTGGAAATATTTTGGAGATTTTGAAGTTTATTGGCTTACTAAACTTTTTAATATTATTTTAAAAACTAAAATGATGCCTGAAGAGTGGAGGAAAAGTATTTTGGTCCCATTTTTAAGAATAAAGGGGATGCACAAGAGTGTGTAAATTATAGAGGAATTAAGTTGATGTGTCATACTTTAAAATTATGGGAGAGGGTAATTGAACATAGGTTAAGANTTGATGTGTCATACTTTAAAGTTATGGGAGAGGGTAATTGAACATAGGTTGAGAAACATTACAAAGATTTCTCATAATCAATTTGGATTTATGCCAGACAAGTCTACCATGGAAGCTATATTTATTGAGAGGTTTGATGGAGAAGTTCAGAGATAATAAGGAGAATCTACATTTGATTTTTATTGAATTTGAGTGGTTTGATGGAGAAGTTCAGAGATAATAAGGAGAATCTACATTTGATTTTTATTGATTTAGAAAAAACTTACGATAAGGTTCCAAGAAATATCCTTTGGAGAGTTCTTGAGAAGAAAGGTGTTGATATGACTTATTGCTAAGGTTCCAAGAGATATCCTTTGGAGAGTTCTCGAGAAGAAATGTGTTGATATGACTTAGACAAGTTCAGAGATAATAAGGAGAATCTACATTTGATTTTTATTGATTTAGAAAAAGCTTACGATTCAGAGATAATAAAAGAGATAATAAGGAGAATCTACATTTGATTTTTATTGATTTAGAACTTAAGAGATATCCTTTGGAGAGTTCTCGAGAAGAAATGTGTTGATATGACTTATATTCAAGTCATAGATAATAAGGAGAATCTACATTTGATTTTTATTGATTTAGAAAAAGCTTACGATAAGGTTCGATATAATAAGGAGAATCTACATTTGATTTTTATTGATTTAGAAAAAACTTACGATAAGGTTCCAAGATATTATTATAGAGTTCTTGAGAAGAAAGGTGTTGATATGACTTATATTCAAGTCATTTAAGATATGTATACGAGAGTTCTCGAGAAGAAATGTGTTGATTGACTTATATTCAAGTCATTAAAGATATGTATACTATTTGTTACTTGTGTTCGAACTGAAGGAGGATTGACCAAATATTTTCCTAGTTCTGTTGGATTAGGAAGAAAGAAAGAAAGGTGTTGATATGACTTATATTCAAGTCATTAAAGATATGTATACTAGAGCTGTTACGAGAAAGGTGTTGATATGACTTATATTCAAGTCATTAAAGATATGTATACTAGAACTGTTACTTGTGTTATGTTGATATGACTTATATTCAAGTCATTAAAGATATGTATACTAGAGTTGTTACTTGTGTTCCGTTGATATGACTTATATTCAAGTCATTAAAGATATGTATACTAAAGCTGTTACTTGTGTTCATAGGAGGATTGACCAAATATTTTCCTATTTCTGTTGGATTACATCAGGGATCCGCTTTAAGCCCATATCTTTTTTCTTTAGTTATGGTTGGTCTTACTGGACATCTACAGAACGATGTACCTTGGTGTATGTTTTTTGCTGATGATATCCTTTTCATGGATAAAACGAGAGAAAAAACCCCGGAAAAACTTGAATTATGGAGCTCTACATTGGATTCTAAAGGCCTTCATTTAAGTAGAACTAAAACTGAATACATGGAATGTAATTTTAGTAGATAATAGCTATAGTGCCAAAAGTGTGACTTTGGGTGATCAAATTATTAAAAGGTGCGAACGATTTAGATATCTCGGGTGAAGGTCTACATTGAAGTCTAAAGGTCTTCGTTTAAGTAGAACTAAAACTGAATACATGGAATGTAATTTTAGTAGTAATAGCTCTAGCATTCGTTTAAGTAGAACTAAAACTGAATACATGGAATGTAATTTTAGTAGTAATAGCTGTAGTCATTTAAGTAGAACTAAAACTGAATACATGGAATGTAATTTTAGTAGGTAATAGCTCTAGTGACAGAAGTGTGACTTTGGGTAATCAAATTATTAAAAGGTGTTAACGATTTATAAATCTTGGGTCCGTTGTTTAAAGCGATGGTGATATAGATGGGGATGTTAATAGTAGAATTCAAGTTGGTTGGTTGAAGTGTTTTGGGGCCTATTGTGTGATAAAAAAAATATCGCTTAGACTGAAAGAAAAATTTTATAAAATGTTGGTGAGTCTTTTATGTGATAGAAAAGTACCGCTTAGACTGAAAGGAAAATTTTATAAGACGGTGGGGAGGTGATAGAAAAGTATCGCTAAGACTGAAAGGAAAATTTTATAGATGGTGGTGAGACCTGCAATGCTCTATTACACTGAATGTTGGCCTTTAAAAGAGAAGCATAATAAGTGGTGAACTCTATGGCGCTGAATGTTGGTCTTTAAAAGAGAAGTATAATAATAAGTTAAGTATTGCCGAGATGAGAATGATTAGGTGGATGAGTGGCTTTTACACTTAGAGACAAAATGCGGAATGAATATATTCGTGATAGGGTTAGTGTAGCTCATGTGACAGACAAAATTAGAGAAAGTCGTCTTAGATGGTTTGGTCATATTAAA
>JXCR01145725.1:132109-143603 GCA_002079205.1 Phalaenopsis hybrid cultivar
GAACTAAATGAAAAAATGACACTAAATAGGACCCAATGGAGAAAAAGGATTCATGTAGCCGACCCCACGTAGTGGGATTAAGGCTTTGTTGTTGTTGTTATTGTTGAAAAAGGATTCATGTAGCCGACCCCACGTAGTGGGATTAAGGCTTTGTTGTTGTTGTTGTTAATTTTGTTTTATTCAGTAAATATTGGAGGCAATGTCCAGACATATATAATATATAATCAGAGACATAAGACGTGCCCCGCCAGGAAATTTTTGATCTAGGAATGCATCTCCTTTACACAAATGCTAGTTTAATGCATATTGATAATATTATTTAATTTACTCATGGGTGCGGGTGATGATTATTCCTCATTTTCTTATTCTGGGATTTAACCAATGCCATTATTGGTATAGTTGAACATTTTAACTAGAAAAACACTATATTTTTTATCATTTTTTTATAATGGCTATTATAAAATGTTTTGGCACTTGTAATTTGCTTTATCTAAAGTTTGCAAAGTAATAATTAACAACTTGCTTTTCATAAATGTATGCGGTTTTTATTAAAAGTAAAACCCAAAGAATAACTAAATGGTTGAGATAATTTGAGCTCATCAAGAAAAATTTAGAAACATATAAAAGTGGCGAGCAGCTGTAATTAATTTTAACTGAATTTCTGTTGTGTCAAGTTTGAATTAAATTAACAGTGCTAACAATATCAAATTACATATATATAAATAACTATAAAAGTAAGAATCAGGAGTATGAAAAAGTAAAAACTACTAACCACTTCTTGATAAGCACACAAGATGTCAACAAGAAAACAAACCTTATTCTCAATGATTAAGGCACTCTCTCTTGATCTTTCGGCCCAACACGCAGAAGATGATTATTCTCTGTTCGTGGCACCATAGCCAGCTGCAATCACCTAGAGTTTGGCTTGTAGTTCAACCTTTACTTGCAACTGCGCCTTTCTAGTCTTAGCCAGAAGTCACGGAACCCACTTGCCTTCAGCCTGTTTCACGTCCGATAAATATTTTTTTTAATAATATTTATTATCTAAGGACACGCCAATCACCATAATGAAGGTCATTCACGGAAGGAGACCATAACTCTTGAGCATGTTGAACTAGAATAGGCTCCTTTCTTGAAGACAAAACACGCCTTAGGAAGCTCGGGAGCAACTCTAGCCCACTACACCTGACCTAATGCAAAAGGTCACAAAGATTTCACAAGTCATCTCATTGTTATTCTCATTCGCTTTTTTACTTGTCACTTATAGATTCTGGAGAACCTACGTATTACAATGAAGCTACACATAGAACAGATTCTGTTACATGGGAGCGTTTATGAGAGAAAAAGGACAATCTTCATTTAAGAATAGCACTTAAACATTGACCAAGCTATTTGAAACCAAAAAGAATTTGCAAAACTAATAGATATAATGATATAAGAGAAAAAGGTATAATCTTCATCTAAGAATAGCACTTAAACATTGCCGAAGCTATTTGAAACCAAAAAGATTTTGCAAAACTAATGGATATATTGATATATTAAGTTAAGAATAGAAAGGCAAGAGACAAGACTTGTTGCTATGCGTTTTCACATAAAGAATGTAAAGACTTGATAGAGAAAGGTACAATCTTCATATAAGAATAGCACTTAAACATTGCCAAGGTATTTGAAACCAAAAAGAATTTGCAAAACTAATGGATATAATGTCATATTAAGTTAAGAATAGAAAGGTACTAGACAAGACTTGTTGCTATGCGTTTTCAACATAAAGAATGTAAAAACTTGATAGAGATATTCTCTTCTACAATTATACTAATGATTATTCGTCTAATTTTGATCATTATAGTAGTATAAGATCTATATCTTGAATAAATGGATGTCACGATAATTTTCCTCTAACAAATCTATTTTAATTGAACCATTAGGCTTTACAAAGCCTGGATTAAAGCCTTATGTATAAGTTAAATAAATTTCTACGGTTTAAAGCAAGCACTTCATTGATGATACCAAAATTTTGGTCATGCGTAGGATTGGATTTCACATAATGCCTGCCACTGCTCCTAAAATGAATAGGAAAAGATTGCATTTATTTATTATTGTACTTGGATGACATTCTTGCATGGGCTGATATTCAAACGAGCAGTAATCTGAAGAAGCAATTATTGGAGGGGTTTTACATGAAATATTTGGGAGAAGCAATGAGCTGAGAATAAATTGTAATAAGGCCACAAGTACACTAAGTCTTTTACAATCACAATGTATTGGAAATATGTTTTATATGATGAAGGCAAAGATTGTAAGCACGTTGCTAGTTAGTCATTTCAGATTATATAAAGAATATAGGTTAGAAACTGAGAAGGAAAATGCGTACACGGCTGAATTCCTTTTAATTTTTGAGTCTTTTATGCATGATTCACACATGATCAGATATTGCTCAAGAAGTAGGAGCAGTGTTGATATAAATCCAATCCCAGAAAAGAATATTATAAACTTGTGAAGTGGATATTACGTGATCTAAACGGGCAATCATCTATATTTTGAAGTTTACAAGAATCAACCTAAAACTGCCAATTTATATGATTTAGGTATAAGAGGTGACCTAGTTACTATAAGTAGTATCATTGAGTGTATTTAAGCTTTTGGTGGCACTAATATTGTTTTATTGTCACAACTTGAAAAGATTCTCGCTCTGGACTACAAAAGCTGAATATGTGGTAGTCATTGAAGCTAATAAAAAGTTGGCGAGATTTTATAGAAGGATTAAATTAATTTTAACAATGATCACTTTTTTTTTTGCGAAAGTTGAATGCTATTCAATATGAAAAGAACACCATCTTTCATTTCTAGATAAAACACTAGCAACTCATGTACCATTATATATTTTGCTTGGTGGAAATTGATGCTTTACAACTTATCAAAATTAAAAGAGCATAAAACTCCTATATTTTGCTCGTAAAAGTACTACCTATTGAGAAGTCGAGGCTTTATGAAGTGTTAGTTAACCTTGATGAATGATGATGCGAAGGAGTTATGCAGTAAGTGTTAGGACATGACCACTAAGTTGGTGTATTAAAATTTCAAATTTTAAGTGAGAGACTGTTACGTCTGGAGTGTAAATTACATTAATTATCTTGGATAAAAATTGGTTTTGATTTTTCAAGAGCGGTAGCTATCGACTCCAATGTTATTTTATATTTGAATTTTAAAATGGTGGGCACTTGACTTATTTCACATTTAATTTTTCAAGATGTTAGCTACCTAAAGATTTTCTATTCATGCTGAATCTTTCTAACCAACCATTACATATGACGACAATAAAATAATGGAAAAACATATGATATCAACCATTCAACATTCACAACAAATAAATTGTTAGAGGAGAGATGGGGGAGAAACAGTAGAAGAGATGAAAAGCTCTTACAATTGAGAAGAGAAGAGGAGAGAAGAAAAAGAAGCAGCATCAACTTTTTATTCTTCGTGTTCATTCCTTGCCTTCACAACTGGTTATTGTGTTCTCTCTCAACTATCAAAATAATTAAAGTGGTGTTTCTTAAAAAAAATTGTATGCTGAGATTGGAAATGTCTGAATTTAAATCTCAAAAAATTCAGGCAAGTATCATTTCTTGGTTTGCAGGTATGAAGTTTTTTATCGGCATTGTATCCAAATCCTTAGTAAAAAAAGTACATGGGAGTTGCCTTGGTAAATTGGTCGGTCTTCATTTGATAAATTTTTTTTTTGGGCAAATTGCTCTAAACATCAACTTTTTTCTACTTAGCAAGTCACATGGCATCTTCTGTTGAAGACGTTGTGCTAAGTAAATTAATGTAATGATCATATCAACCTTTGATTATCACAGGTATTTAACTTGATATTTTATTATCACGGTTTCAATGATTTTTGTAAGAAATGATGAAACTATAATAAAATTTGAAAGAAGAATAATTTTTGTCATTTTTTAAATGTTAGTGTCCAAACTGTAATTTACAATAAATTTGGATGATTTTTTGGTGCAAGTCACTTCAGTTTTTGGGGATGAAATAGAAAATTCATAATCTATTCTAGATGTGATTTAGTGATGGATTTCAGGGTTTTTTTTTATTTTTTTTGTATAAACTTCAACTAATTCCTATATGTATTACTTGTATTTAGGTGCATCTTGTTATTTTTTATGAANACTTGTATTTAGGTGCATCTTGTTATTTTTTTATGAAATATGCAATTTTGCTTTGTAGCTTCCGAACTCTTTCTTTGTGATCTTCAAATAAATATTCCAGTATTCATCATTTTACCCATTGCATTACTAAAACTATTACCCTAAAGAAAACCGCACAATTTCTATGAGCGCAGAAAAGAAAAATGGAGAGGTTGATGCGTCTGGCAAAGATTTATTAAGTAGCAGCCAAAAGACTGATTTCACATCTGTTATAAATGCATGGTATTGGGCAGGCTATCACACTGGCAGGCAAGCAATTATTTTTGGGAGATTTACATGCATACCACTCAATTCTTATTTATTTACATATCCAACACCTATACTTCAATTTTTACATATGTGCCACCTAACCATACAACAACATATGTATTTCATTTTTTAAAAGTTAAAATAGTGGTATTTTTTACTTGATATGGAAGATTTGTGTGGTATAAATATAAAGAGTAAAATTTGGATGCTAGATATGTTAATAAATCGGAATTGGGTGGTATGTATGCAAATGCCCTATTTGTTTTCTCTTTTAGGTTTCTATTTTTATTTAGACCTTTAAACTGCATCTAATTAGTTTTTATGTGAAATTCATGCAAACACCGGCATCTGCAATCTTTGATGGAACTGTCTGTTTATTCTGAATTTACAGGATACCCGTTTATGAAATCTATAATGACTGCTGCATCAAAATTTTGAAAATGAGAAAAGTGTCAAAAAAAGTCTCTTAATTTTTCGCAGGGGGTCATTTTAATCCCAGGGTATATAGAAGTGCTAATTTAGTCCACAGACTCTTTTAATATGGCATAAAAGTGTCCTCTGTCTTATAAACTCTGGGACAAAACTGACCCATATAAATAATCAAGAGACTATTTTGACGCGTTATTCTTATGAAAATCTTAGTTTGTCCTCGTAATCCTTATACTTCTTGAAATGTTTCAGAAAAAGAAATTATCAATCAATAAAAAGAACAAACACCTATTAATTTTGACTTTTATCAGCCTTTTCTGATATTCTACTGGTGGAATGTTAACACTCTTCCTATTGTATTTCAGGTATCTTTTGGAGCAGGAGCAGTCAGACAAGCTAAACAGTAGTATCTAAAGAGAAAGATGGCTGCAGATGATACTGATGGACAAAAAGGCCACTGGTTTTGTGGTTTGAATTTCAATGATTTCATGAGGTATTTCAAATCAGTACGCTGAAGCTTTTGAAAATTATGAAATGTTTATGAAGACATTCTTGTGGTTCGGGATCTTATTCCATTAACCTTTGCTCCAATTTTCCTCGCCTTAACGTTATTGATCACTATATTGCTGGTGGACATGAAACACGTCTTTAGCTTTTGTTGGTTTTGCAGTTTTTATTAACTTGTAGGGGTGTTGGTTCGGTTTCAGAAAAACATTTCATCTTTTTATAGAATTTTGGTTTGTTCATGACTAATCTAATTTAAACTGAATTAAATTTTGATTTGATTTTTCAGATTTCGGTTGGATTCAATTTGATTAAGAAAATCGATCCATCCATAGTGATTGAATGCTCGCTCCTAAATTACTTGAACCAATATAGACCGAAAGATTTGGGTGGTATAAATGTTAAAAATAGAGTTTAGATGTTAGATATGTAAATACATAAGAACTGGGCAGTGTATGTCCATGCCCCACAATTACATAGCTTCTCTTAAATTTAAGACTGTTGAGTCGCTGCTTTCCCTCCGTAAAATTATAATTATGCTCATAGATTGGTGTCATTGTAGTTTACTAGATGCGTTCAGATGACGGAGATGACGGCATTGATGGCTCATCAAATTGTGGGATAATATAGCTTTAAGTTTGACCACTTATAAAATTTTGGATTTGATTGCTCGCCGTTCATGAAGCAAAAAATTGTGAACTACTACATATGAAGTATCCATTAATTGAATGTGAGTTCAATTTTTTTTGGGTTGGCCTACAGCGCAGCTTACATCAAGTCTAGAAAATTTTAAATTTATTATTATTATTATTTTGCTTCGACTTATAATTGACTCAAAATCAACCTAAATCCGGATCGAATTCACTGAAACATAATTACATTGTTAGAGTTGAATCTGATTTTTTATCCAAGTAATAATATCACTTATAGCGATTCAAAAAATATGAAAGAATTCCATAAATATCACCTAATTCCTATTTATTATATATCCAATGTTGTGAAAAAGATTGCAAGAAAGCGGAAAAATGGGAATGAGAAAATTGCAACACAATAAGCAGCCGCATAGATTTACGTTCTTCAGCAGATTGTCTATGTTCATGGAGTTGCAGAGGATTTTATTAGAGGATTTTACACAACAATACTTTGATTTACAAGAAACACTCATCTCACCTTCAAAGAACTGCAAAATCAAAGAACTGCAAAATCAATGTTTTTCCTTCTTCCTTTATTTCTTCACTGCCTGTCTAAAGCCTCTCCCTCTTCTCTGCCTCAAACCGGCCGAAGACGAAGGAAGAACTCAGTTCGCGATATTGCCTCCCGCCGCACTTCTTGGTTCGTGAACCCAAGGGAGAAAGTGCCCAAGCCCCTTTTTCTTCTTCGTTTGCGAACCCAAGGGACAAAGTGTTGAAGCTTTCTGTCCGCATGCCCGAAGCTGAAGCTCCTTTTTTTTCTTCGTTCTTAAGATTAAGAGTAAGAGTCGGGCTCTCAGTCGTGCCAGTAATAAGAAAAGTGAAGCGATTCTTCGCTTCGCGGCAGAGGAGGGAGGAGGGAGGAGTGCAGGAGCAGTTATATTTTTCTTTTTTGTATTGAATTTGTGTGTAATGGGCTCCACATTCGCAACATTTAACACCTAGATTTTAAATTTTTACCTACTTACTATCTTAATTTTGCATCAAAATTTTTACTTCACCTTTTAAAAGTTAAAATTGTAATATTAAAGATTTGTATTTATAAATGTAAACAAGCAAAGCTTTTGTGTTACACATGTAAATACATAAGAATTAGGTGGTATGTATGTAAATTCCCTAAAAATTATTTTTAACATCACTAAAACTTGCTAATAAAATGTATTATATTTATGTATGCTAATAATTGGTTTTACTGAAACAATGCATATATTAATAGGCCTCACGGACCTAGGGAGCCCATCTTCTCTAAAACACAATCATTGCATGCTAATTGCCAAGCTGGTCTGCTAACTTCATATGTTCGATGTGCTGGTTGGAGTTATCATTCGAGGCGTAATGTCAACCAAACATATCGATGTGTCACTAACAAGTACCAGTAGCCCGGTGACCTACCATTAGTTGAGGTGAAGATCATCATTAAATAGTGGACATATGTCAATCTTCATTTATGAGTCATCTGATACTCACATTATTATCTTTTCATTGAAATATTGCGGATAAATTTTGTGCGGGGCAATCTATATTTATATATTTTCTCTCCCTTTATAGCTCGCAAAGGTGCAGAATCATCCTTTATCTCCTCTTTTTTCACTCATTTCTTCCAACACAAGTCTTGTTGAATTGCTGGGTCCACGAATAATACTTGATCCAACATCCTAATGATACACAAGCCGACATACTAAAGAATTCAACCACTTTCAATGCCGACCAAAGTATAGACGACAATAATGTTGTCATCCCGGTCCCCGGCTTATCACCATAATAATTATAAATAAATAAATATTCTTTTCTCACAATCATTTAACAGCTAATGATTTTTCCACTAATTTCATGGCTAATTTTGCAGCCTACTTAGCTGCTATCGGACCGAGTTCGGTTCCTCATGCAATCCGCCAAACTCTTTCAAAGCTCCCGTTTTGGATTCTTCCCGGCACTGCGTAAAAGCGCAGAGTCCATATAAGCTCCTCCTTCCCGCACCAGCCCTACTACCACTACCCTGTTTCGCATTTCAACGCCCTCTTCCGTTAAATTCAACAATGCATTCTCAGAGATTTTAATTTGATTCGCAAAGTTTCAAATTTCAAAACAGCCCATCAAATCACTCAGTTTTGGTATTTCAAGTTTGGATTTTGATGAGCGGAGTACAGAGCAAGACCCAATCGACAGAGACGATGTCCTCAGAGCAAAACCAGGGGAATCCGCCGCCGCCGCCAGAGAAGAAAGTTATTTTCACCCGGCGAACAGCCTCCCGCAGGTACATCAAGTGGACTTCAGCAAATACTTCAGACAACGTGGACTTAAGCAAATACGTGGTACAGTTTCCGTTGACGCCGGACAACCAACCCATGGAGATCGTTCCCCTCAATCCAGACGGCTCAAAGAAGGCGTCGGAGGGGTTCGACGGCGAGGTTCCGGCGGCGAAGTTTGGTAGGAAGATGAAGTGGGGAGCGGCAGGGGACTTTGACGGTAACCAGCTGCTGTTCGGGACGAAAGGGACTTACGGGTATGGGAACGCGATTAGAGAGGAGGAAGACGAAGCAGGGGAGAGTGAGGGTTTCGACGGCAAGACGTGGCGGCCGCTCACTCGAAAGCTTAAGATTCCGGCGGCCATACTGAGTCCTTACAGGTCTGTTCTACCGGCATGGAGCTCTATAACGTTACAATTGCGTCTGATTTTTTAAAAAGAAAAGTAACGGTCAGATTATTATTATACAATTTTGAATTTGATAGATTTTAAAAAAAAAATCGGATTTATAGTTATAAAATATTAGGATAATTATATAGAGTCACTAATGCATAATTATATACACCCTCTTTATTAATTGAACACATTGAATAATTTATTAATCGTAATTTAGTTATTTATTTTTTAATAATTAAAAAAATATTATTTTCTTTTGAAAAAATATATATTTTTAATAGTAAAGGTCCAAAAACATTGGAAGTTTAATTTTTCCAAAAAATATATAAAAAAAAAGGTTTGCAAAATATTGTTTGCTTTCTGTTGTTTTTTATATCTTCTTCTGCCCCAATAGTTTTGGATTATATACATTGTTACATTGAGAACAATGACATGGAGTTTTCCATACACTAGTAAACAAATCCGAGTTAGAGCGACCTCAGGCTTAGCTCATGTTCAGCTCATTCAAAATTAATTTTATTCAAAATTAGTTTGTGTTCCAAATTGCTCGTGAAATGTGTGTTTGGTTTGACCTGATTTATATGAACATTTTGTTCGAAATTAGTCTATTTAAATCAATTAGAAAAATAAATGTAGGGAACGTTTTTTATTGCTATGCAATAAAAGCTCATAGCCACAAGACCACACGGGTTTAAGTTTAGATAACAATGAAAATGAGCGCATCATTTTCAGAATGATAAGCTTTTTTTAATTGTCCTATATGGAAATAGAAGAGATAAATTTGATTTTATTTATATGCCTCCTAATACATCTAATTGGAAATATATCTCATTAATTGGTTGTTTTGTTGGAGAAACATAATTGAAATTTTATTTCAGATGTAATTACCCCTCTGTATGCTCCTAAATTGCTTATTGAAGTCTTCTTGTAGATACCTTGTCACAAACCCCCCTTCTCATTTACATTCCATCAAACCCTTTGATGTCGGTCCTCAGTGAGTTTGTATTTTGAATAGGACAAGTTGAAATTTTGAGCCAAGAGATCTTTTCTCATTGGGGTTTTAATCATTTTAAATAATTTTTTATGCAAATTCCTTTAAAAAAAAATAAATAGTGAAGATATATTTTTGATTGGGTGTCTTTTGAGGCATACATAGCTAAAAATCACATGGAAAAATAAATTTGCAACACCATTCTGATTCATACATAATGACTTCATACTATTTACATATTTTTAACATTATAATTCTAATTCATAAAGATGTCTAAGAAGAGAATTAAAAAAGATATGTTGCTTTGATGTTATTAAATTAAAATAAATGAGTTCATTTGAATATTTTTTGTCCCAAATTTTATTCACGAAAAAATGGTTGAATCCTATTTAAGCCTACTAATGACCTTAGTGATGGGAATTAGGTTTAAAGAATTGCGATTATATTTACTACAAGAGAGGAGGTTGAGTGACTCAATGTAATTTAACACCCATGATATTCTAAGAATTCATTACAATAATGCTAAAAAGAAGGTAGAGCCCCTTTTGGGAGCATAAGCAACAAACTTCACTAAGAGATCAAGGTTTTAAAAGGGCTTTATTGGGGCACTCGCTTTGAAATTCTTAGCAATTATAAGTGCTCTTCAATCTATAAGAAAAAG
The DNA here is from genome assembly GCA_002079205.1 of Phalaenopsis hybrid cultivar. Classification (NCBI taxonomy): domain Eukaryota; kingdom Viridiplantae; phylum Streptophyta; class Magnoliopsida; order Asparagales; family Orchidaceae; genus Phalaenopsis; species Phalaenopsis hybrid cultivar. The sequence continues at coordinate 142,488 of JXCR01145725.1, forward strand.
TATTTAAATAAGCTAGACTCAATTGAAAAAGAAAATATAAGCTAGTTTTTTCATAGAAGAGCTAAAATAATATTAAAAAAAACTAATAATGGTGATTTTATGAGAAAGTTCCTAAAAGAGGAATCTTGGTGCTAAGTTTAATGTTTAGTGTGCTTGCATGCTGAGGGATAGGAGTCCCATGAGTATAAAGAGAAAATTTTTAATGAGTTGTTTGCTAACCAGGCATTTGCTTAACATTTATAATTTATGTGATGTGTTTTTTTTTTTTTTTTTCTTTATTGATCTTCTAAGAATCTACCATAAGAAAGCTTAAAAGGACCATTCTCTACTTGGAATTTAATGAGAATACTCAAAGTTGAGATTTCAAAGAGGTTTGATTGCCTTTCTCATCGTAAAATTTGAAGAAATTTCATATATTTTAAGGCTTTAGGATAAAATAATTCAAAAATTATGAAAATAAATCAAAGTTTTCTTAAGAAGTTATCATGCTAGACATGGAAGATGGGGATAGAACAAAATAACTCACAAGAATAAAGTATCTATAAAAGATTCTTACTTGGAACCATGAATCTTTTATTTATAGAAGATTCATGGTTCCTATTATTATGCGTATCATAAAGGTTCCCTTCCTTATTATGTTTAATAGGGAATCTAAGTGGTTCTTCAAAATTTCTATTATATTGAGGCAAGGTTGCCTATCATCTTCCCAATCATCATCATTCTTCTCCATTATTATGATGGATGTTTTACTATTATGTTTCTTAATATTTTGGGTTACCTCTTATGGGCGGATGTCATTTAGCCAAACATGCAATCATTCAACATGCGATCCTGCAGGCTAAGAAGTCTAACGTGTACATGACAAACCTGCAGGCTTCTAATCGGCGTCCGGGCGGCAGCTCTGTCCCTGTTCCTCGCATGGCGAATAACTCACAAGAACCAAGACGCCATCTGGCTGTGGGGCATCTCACTTGTCTGCGAGCTCTGGTTCGCCCTCTCATGGCTCCTCGATCAACTCCCCAAACTCTCCCCCATCAACCGCGCCGCCGACCTCTCCCTCCTCCACCAAAAATTCGAGTCTCCCTCCCCATCCAATCCCACCGGCAAATCCGACCT
>JXCR01145725.1:145760-196617 GCA_002079205.1 Phalaenopsis hybrid cultivar
CTTGTCTGCGAGCTCTGGTTCGCCCTCTCATGGCTCCTCGATCAACTCCCCAAACTCTCCCCCATCAACCGCGCCGCCGACCTCTCCCTCCTCCACCAAAAATTCGAGTCTCCCTCCCCATCCAATCCCACCGGCAAATCCGACCTACCCTCCATCGACATCTTCGTCTCCACCTCCGATCCCGACAGAGAACCCCCTCTGATCACCGCCAACACGATCCTCTCCATCCTCGCCGTCGATTACCCCGTCGAGAAACTCACCTGCTACCTCTCCGACGACGCCGCCTCCCTCCTCACCTTCGAATCCATCGCCCAAGCTGCCTCCTTTGCCTCCCTCTGGGTCCCCTTCTGCCGCAAACACCGCGTCGAACCCCGCAACCCCGAGAGCTACTTCTCCCTCAATCGCGATCCATACAAAAACAAACTCCGGCCAGACTTTGTTCGTGATCGCCGCCGCGTCAAGCGCGAATACGACGAATTCAAAGTCCGCATCAACAGTCTCCTGGAGTCCATCCGCCGCCGCTCCGATGGCTTCCAGGCCGAAGAAGAGCTCAAAGCCTCCTCCATCGACCCAACCGTTAAGATTCCTAAAGCTACACGGATGGCCGACGGCTCCCACTGGCCCGGCGCTTGGGCGAATCCCGCCGCCAATAACTCCCCCGGAGACCACTCTGCTATCATCCAAGTCATGCTCAAACTCCCACAAGACCATCCCATCCTCGGCGGCGCCGCCGTGATCGATTTATCCGAAGTAGACATCCGGCTGCCCATGCTCGTTTACGCGTCGCGAGAGAAACGCCTCGTTTGCAACCATCACAAAAAGGCCGGCGCCATGAATGCTCTGTTGCGTGCCTCTGCTATAATGTCTAACGCACCTTTCGTTCTAAACCTCGACTGCGACCACTATATTTATAACTCGCAGGCGCTGCGCCAAGGTATGTGCTTTATGATGGATCGCGGCGGCGATCGCGTTGGTTACGTTCAATTTCCGCAGAGATTCGAAGGGATTGATTCTTCGGATCGATACGCAACTCACAACACCGTCTTCTTCGAGGTCAATATGCGCGCGCTCGATGGCTTGCAGGGCCCTTTCTACGTCGGCACCGGATGTCTCTTTCGCCGCATTGCTCTTTACGGCTTCGGACCGCCGCGCGCGAAGGATTACCGGTCCGTTCACCTGCAGCCGGACTTATCGACTTCTTCCAGTAGCGGCAAATTCGGCAACTCGTTCTATCTGCTGGATTCCATTCCGGTGACGGAGTACCAAGGCCGACCGCTCGCCGACCACCCTTCGGTGAGAAATGGCCGCCCTTTAGGAGCGCTGATCTTCCAACGAGACCCGCTCGACGCCTCCATGGTGGCGGAGGCCATTAACGTGGTGTCATGCTTGTACGAGGAGAAGACGGAATGGGGGAGTCGGATTGGGTGGATATACGGTTCGGTCACCGAGCACTTTGTGACGGGCTACCGGATGCATAACCGCGGGTGGCGGTCGATCTACTGTGCCACCAAAGGTGACGCCTTTCGAGGCAAAACGCCCATTAACCTCACGGACAGGCTCCACCAGGTTCTCCTTTCTGCAACTGGTTCGGTGGAAATCTTTTTCTCACGCAATAATGCTCTGTTCGCTACCTCCAAGATGAAATTTTTGCAGCGCTTGGCTTACNGGGAAGCAATGGGACTTAAGACAATAGAAGGATTTATCTGACTCCAGAAATTATTTAGCAAAATTTAGCCAAAATTATATGATAAATCTTGCAATCAACAACCCTGGAAGAGTGATAACATTGTATCATTTCACAGAATACCATATACATCGCCATGGGGGTGTTTGACTGCACCCATGATTCACGTTAAATAGAATTTAGTAAATCCAAAATCTAGAATAGTGTTTGGTTCAGTTAAGTTTAAATCCACTTAAATCTGTTTTATGTCTTAGGCATCTTATTTCAAGATTTAATTTTTTTTCGAAGCTAAATCAATTAAATTTACCTAAATATCGGATTTAGTACATCCGGATTTATGTCAAAAAAGAGACAGAACGGGTAAACATTTGGATTTAGCAAATCGCTGGACTTACTTCCTATTTCTTCACGTTTGGGTGGATTTACATTAAATTCACCCATACATCCTAGTAAACATACGCTAACAAACAATGCCCATAAAAGTAATGATAAATTTAAAAATAAATGAACAAATTTGAAATCATAAACTGATTATTTTTTCAATTTACATATCAAAGAAGTGTAATCAAGTCGCAACCGAATCTGTGTAATGTAATATAAACAACTTCAAAGTAAGATCAACTAAATATTAATACTAGAATCCCACATATCTATACAACATCTCATGGAATGAAACAAACTAGTAATCAGCTAGGTTTCATTTAAACCTAACCGCACAATCAGTCATAGCACAGCAGGCTATTGTTTCAAAGTGAAAAGTCAATTTCTTGAAGACGGAAGCATAGGATCAACCCGGCAACCGTCAAAGCTTAATTCCGACTCTATCATTTTTGTCCCTCTAAAAAAAAGTTAATAAATAAAACGGAGATGCAAGGGAAAAAACACTAAACACCACAAAATCAAAACTAATAAACGAGGCAAAAACACCTTGTGCAAGAAGATTGACANGATCAGTCATAGCATAGCAGGCTATTGTTTCAAAATGAAAAGTCACTTTCTTGAAGACGGAAGCATAGGATCAACCCGGCAACCGTCACAGCTTAATTCCGACTCTATCATTTTTGTNAATCAGTCGTAGCATAGCAGGCTATTGTTTCAAAATGAAAAGTCGCTTTCTTGAAGACGGAAGCATAGGATCAACCCGGCAACCGTCACAGCTTAATTCCGACTCTATCATTTTTGTCCCTCTCAAAAAAAAGTTAATAAATAAAACGGGGATGCAAGAGAAAAAACACTAAACACCACAAAATCAAAACTAATAAACGAGGCAAAAACACCTTGTGCAAGAAGATTGACAGGAGAAAATTAATACAAAAGGGGGTTATTACCACAATCGCAAGCACGCATCGAAAGAAAAGACGGGACAGATAAGAGCTCACCCGCAAGAAGAGAACGTGAGGGAAGTCGGTGCAAAGGTGGGAGAAAACTTGATCCATCTGCTNCAATCCAAAAGGGGGTTATTACCACAATCGCAAGCACGCATCGAAAGAGAAGACGGGACAGATAAGAGCTCACCCGCAAGAAGAGAACGTGAGGGAAGTCAGTGCAAAGGTGGGAGAAAACTTGATCCATCTGCTTTGACGGCTCGCACCATGACGCCCAGAAGTGGATGGCTGCCGGCGCGCCTCCGGAAAGAGCGGAGTCCAGCTCGGACTTCGACTTCACGTCCTTCACGACGCCCATATCCGCTACCTTCTTCCTTTTCCCCTTATTTGGATGGAGGATTCGCCAGTGAGAGCATATAAGTGAGCAGTTGCGGAAGGAAACCGATTCGAAAAAGATGCGGTGTGCGAGCACGTGAAAGCGGTGACGGAATTCGTGAAATTCGTGATTTTTTTTTTTTCATAGGAGCCCTTGTCAGCTATTTTGAAATTCTCCCAAAAAAAATTTTCTAATTTAAGAGAACCCATCACCATTTCGAAGTCATTAAATTGAGGTCAGTTATCAAAGTGACAGAACTAGGTGTGTTCGTCAGTCTGATCACTCTCATGTTCCCTCTAAAGAGTAACCTAACCCGCCTTACAAAAGCTATCAGAGGAAGTTATCATGATCATCAAAGACATCCATCAATTCCTTATTTAAAGGTGCTACGACATTTGGGATTCCATCTTTTCGCCAACGTATCGGGGTAACTACCGTGACGGCAATATCTAATATTCGTAGGCAATATCTGACATTAACCGACAATACACTGACAACCATATCACACTATTTTCTTCAGGATATCAAATAGATGTGTCATGTTGTACTATTTTGATTTTTTTTACAGATTTCTTTCCCTGTGCATAAAAAGGGAAGGAAAAAGACAGAGGAGGGGGTTTCTTTTTCTCTCTTTTGGGATCCTCCTTTGATCTTTCTTTGGAGATCACTTTCTACTTCCATTTCTTGAGACCTCTCACTCTCTTAGATCCTATAACTTAGGGGACCTCCGAGGAGCCACTTCTTTCTAGTTTGTCAAAGATTTGGAATTAATATATCTTTTAAGGTTTCCTCGAAAGATTATCATTCATCTCTCTCTCTCTCTCTCTATACTACTCTCTCCCTACCATAAAAAGTTTTTTTTTCTTGTTATATATAATCACGAACGATATGAGACCCTACGTTTTAAAATGATTCAAGAACTTAAAAGGTGTGGCAAGCGTAGAATTCCTACACAAACTTTGCAACAAACAACCTTTTTATCAAGCAAAGGCTCTTAGAGAATAATGGACTATACCAAGAAGTTAGTGTGTTACAAATCAATGAGTTGTGAGAATTAAGGAGGAAAAAATATGCTTGTGTATATGATCGGTAACGAGCCACCAAGGCTTTTAGAGAACTGGAGTTGTGTCGCAGATAGCAGGCAACCTGCAAAAAGAGTTACCAACACCAAGGCAGGAACAATCAAGGCAAGAGTTTTATGCCCTGGATATGCAAAGATCTTGAATAGGAAGAGCTCTTGATTTAGTTTTTAAACAAGAAAGACTACGCATGAATGACTCTGACTATTCAAAAGATGAAGGACATATTACCAACTCAATTGGAGAAGATAGGAGAATGAGATGATGGATTTTTCTCGAGTACTACAAAAAAGAAGTCAAGAGAGGGAGAAGAAGACAAATATTAGCAAACAACTTATTCTTAAGGGAGAACTCAGAAGTTGAGGCCTCGAGAAAGTTTATGATTCCAGCTTTGGAGTCATACAAAAGAAAATCTGACCCCACTGATCACCTGGCTTCCTTTGAATAAGTTGTCCATCCATTTATAATACACGATGCATTAAACTATCTTTTGGTTCTTCAGGACATTGAAATAATTAGTTTTGTGTTGGTTCACCACTTACTAATAAGAGTCATTACATCCTTTTGCTTATTTAAGCAAATGTTTGCGGCTTAATTCACCAACACACAAAAAACTCCAAAAAATATGCAGGCACTCTTGAAAAAGTTTGAGAAGTTGTATCACTCTTTTTCAATGAGAAATATTAGTTGTTTAAGACCTAGAGCCTGTCTTCTCTCACATGGCTTTAGCCTAAAGTCTACGCGAAGGGCTATTTTGATATGTGCTTGGCTTACATAAGTTGAAGGCGTTCACAGAACTTCTGGAGCTCACAAACAACCACATCTCTGCAAGAAAAGTATAATTCTCTCCTGGACCCTTGTGACTACCAGAATTTTGAAAATAATATCAAAGAAAACCTCATTACGATCGTCGTGATCAGAGGAGTCGCTTCAAGAAGAGGGAACATTGGAGCTCCTGCAACACCAAAAATTATTGCGAAATAAGTGGGTCATACAGTGCAAGTGCACATGTCAAGTAGCATGCAGTATAAGAGTTTGTGTATCAATCCTACGAGAAAAGGTCTAAAAATTTATTTCAACAAAAGAATCTCTTGTTTACAAATTTAGTGAGCCTAGCTTGGCGTGACTGTAAAGAAGGTTAAGTCATAAAATCCTAATGGACACAAAATTGTTAACAGACAGTTGTTGGCATCCATTTTTTATGCAACATACACAAAACATCCTTGTCAATTGTCACGACAGTATAGTTGGGTTCTATACCATCATAGTCGTGCTTTGAGTCGATCATGGTCAAACCTGAATCACCTCTGGTATCCTCTACGTTGACATTTGTTCTGGTAGCACGAGGTTTTATCTAGCTGATATAGATATTCTCATGACATAGACTGTTGACTAAGTCGCTCTATATATGTTTGCGTCTTAAGCTTAAGGTCCGGACAAACAAATTCAAATTTCAAGATTGGAATAGTCGTGCTCAGTGATGCATATAAGGTTAGCCTTCTCAAGCACATTTGAGACACATTCACAATCTTTACAGTGGTCTTAACATCATAACTACTCATATTCAACCATCTGGAGGTCCAACAAGGTCTGGAACCTCCTCAACGATCATTTTTAAATACCCAAGTTTTTGGTGGTTCGGCGTGACCACGCCTAAACTGGGCTTGACCACCCCTAAACTGGGCATGACAATGACAATGCCTCTAAAAATAGCCCAAATTGCCTGTTGTCGGCATGACTGACTCAACCTGCAAATACACAGTAATTTAGCTTCCAAAATATGACAAAAAACTTGACCCAATTTTAATTTAGCGGCTGGTGTGTAAAATTAAAATGTTATAAATTTTAGAAAATATTTTACACACTAGGGGTACAACACAAGTATACACATCATTTCAAGTAATATAGGGCTTTCTTTAAAACAACCTAGTATCAATCCTACAGAGAAGCGAGGTAAGAAATCCATTAGGCTAATTTTAGTCTACTACTATCAGTTTATAGTTTGGAATTTTTTAAAAGTTTGGTTTTCCTAAATTCATTAATTTAAGCTAAAAGTTGAATTAAATAAATCAAATAAAAATCAAATATAAGGAGATTGGTTAAATTTTGTAGAGATATTAAATAAATAAAATATTTTTCCCCTTGCGATGAGATCATAATTAACATAGGAATAGAATGTTTAAAAATTAAAATTTGGCATTGTGTCAGATAGGAGCATACCCATTATTTAATCTCTTTCGGTGCTAGCAAAGAACATTGGCTAATCTCAAGTTTGTTTCAGCTTGTGTAGTAGTGCTGAGTAGATTCTAGCATTTCACTTCTAAATTATCCATTATGCCCTCTCTATAGGACTTACTAGGGACTCTTGGATCCAATCTCAATACCGAATTAATAAAAGAATCTATCCTGTCAACCTAGAAACATAAATTCTACTCCCATCAAAACGTATCTCCCTATCTATTTGCACTTCCTCTCTGACGATTGTGATGGCTTTATCCAAAGTTATGTATGGTATTCACTAGTTAGTGAAATCATAGCCCTCCCGGATCATTATGCTTTGCAATAGATTTTAACCTCACAAGTGATCATTTTGCAAATTCAACGAAGAGTCGGAAACAATACCATCACAATTTTGGAATAAAAGTAATCTTCAAACTATTCTAATCCCACACGTGATTAAATATCATCACAAGGAGAAAGAGAAAGGAAAACTACTCACTAATTAAGAAGAAAACACAACAGAAAATTTTGTTTAAATCAAAACAAATTCACCAGAAAAGTCTTTACAACAATTAAAGATAATGAAGAATACAATACTTAGGTTTTTTCTATGAAAGAAAGATGAAAATCCCTCAAACAAAGTCTCCTGCTGATCCACACAAGGTTTCAACACTTCCTTTCAAATATCTCTCAAAATCTCTCACTAATCTTTCCAGAAAAGATAGAAATCTACATTCCTAGTCTTATCTATGACCTTTGGACATTCTTGGAAGTTCCAAGAATTTGGAAAGCCAAAAATTTGCCTTCCTAAGTGACAAATGGTGATTAAAAACTCCCAAAATTGAATAATAATCTTTTGAAACAGTTATTGGCATTGCGGCACCAAACTTAGTGTTATAGCGTCTATTTCTCGATGTTACTAGCGCTATAGCGCCGGTTTGGGTGCTAAGGTGCCAGTTCAAAAGTTGAGGCGACTCCAATTTGCTCCATTTCAGCTCCAATCTTGCTCTAAAAAAATGCGCCATATCAGAATTTTCTTCCTTACTCGATTTGGCTTCAACTTGCACAACTTTTGCTCCATTTTCTCCAAAAGTACATTTCTTGTACCAGGAACCAAAACATGCAAAATATCTTTCATTAAAGCGTAACATCATTAAAAATAGGTATGAAATGTATATGAAAAATTAGGTAATTTCTAGGCGTATCAATGATCATGCTAACCAAATAGAGAGGTCAACATAATTATATTGGGTCTCGGATGTAACCACGCTCAAATCTAAAAAGGGACCCAGGCCCTTCAGTCAGTGTGACCATGCCAGAAGGAGGCATAGCCATGCCTCCAAATCGGATGCCTGGTGTAATTACATTGGGCCTCAGGCATGACCATGCCAAGCAGGGCATTACCATGTGAGGCCTTGGGCAAGACCACGTAGAGCTTCAGGAATGGCCACACCAACCCTTGATTTGCAGCACCGTGAATAATAGTGTGAGCACGCCTGAGCCTGGTATGGCTACATTGTCGAAACCTATTTTTAGATTTTGAGCTCCGGTCCCTAGATTCCCGTCGGTGAGGTGGCCATGATTGGTAATTCACTCTCATTTATGTGATATGCTAATATAATTAACTATTTAGATAGTAATAATTTACCCTACAAATTAACGAGCCACCAAAAGAAAAAAGTGCATTCTCGATGCAAGATTTTACTTTTGGGATGTCATGACCTTATTTATATAAAGAATGTAAGTACATAGTTATCCAAAGATGTGTACCAATTAAAGAAACCTAGGAAATTATTCAACAATGTCAAAAATCTAATTTTTTGGGACATTTTGGAGTGGATAAAACTGCATTTAAAATTTTACAATCTGGATTCTATTGGCCTACATTATTTAGGGATGTTAACACTTATGGGAATACTTATGATAGATGTCAGAGAGTATGCAATATTTCTCAGAGAGATGAAATACCCTAAATTTTACTTTAGAAGTTAAAATTTTGATATGGGGTTTATATTTTATGGGACAATTTATATCATCTTCTAGAAAATTATGCATTTTATTAGCTGTGGATTGTGTTTCTAAATGAATTGAAGTCGCTGCTTTACCCCAATGTGATTCTCAGAGTGTTACAAAATTTTTAAAGAGAAATATTTTTATCATATTTGGAGTACCAAGAGTGATCATTACTGATGACAATTTTAAAACGTTACGAGGAAATATGGAATTAAACATTGAATTGTCGCAGCTTATCACCCATATACCAGTGGTTTAGCAGAAGTATTCAATCGTGAAATTAAGAAAATATTGAAAAAGGTTGTAAATCCTAATAGGAATGATTGGTTTATTAGAATTGATTTTGCAATATGGGCTTATAGAATTGCTTATAAAATTCTTATAGGAATGTTACCATATAAGTTCATATTTGGAAAAACTTGTCACTTATGGGTTGAACTGGAGCATAAAGCTTGATGGGTTAGTAAGGAATTACACTATAATTTAAGGAATGCTGATGAAAAATGATTATTGCAATTAAATGAGATCGAGGAAATAAGAAATGAATCTTATAAGAATTTGAAGATTTATATAGTGAAGATGAAGAATTGGCATGATCAAAAAATTTTGAGAAAAGATTTTGAACCTGGACAAGAGGTTTTACTATATAATACAAGATTGAAATTATTTCCTGTAAAACTAAAGTTCAGGTGGTTGGGGCTGATTATTTTAATGAAAGTCTATCCTTATGGTGTTGTGGATATTAAAGTTCTGAAAACTAAACTAAGCATTAAGGTAAACATACATCAAATGAAACCTTACATTAGCGGAAAAAAACCTTTTGATGAAGAGATCCTAATGTTGGGTCAACCAGAGTAAAATATTGGAAACATCGGGCTAACGACGTTAAACTAAACACTTTGTGGGAGGCAACCTATAGTTATCAGTTTGTATTTATTTGTTTGATGATTATTCTTATTTCAAGATTATAATGAGTCCTACATGTAAGGAGGCATAAATCACTTATTTAATGATTAAATCAAGATTGGGATGAGTAAATTAGAATTCAAAATTATTTTAGTATTGGTGCCTTAGAACCAAACCTGGCGCCTAAGCACCACTTTTACTGCGAGCTTGGTGGCTGTGCGCCAAATCTAGCTCCTAAGTGTCATGGTTCGTATAACTTTCTAAGTCACCAAATTTTGATTTTTTTCCCTCTCCTTCTCTATTAAAACAACTGTAGACATAAATGAGGACTTCTTCATCATAATTATAAGTGTTTTAGAGAGGGAAAAGAGTGGAAGAATCATCCTTACCTTGAGATCATTACCTTAAGATCCATGGAGAGCAAGAGCAATGGTAAGTTTGATGAAAAGAAGATGATGCATAAGGAAGCCCAACATACTTCAATGGATTCCTTGCACTGAGCCTAGTAAGAGTAACAAAGAAACTCTTAAGGATTGAGAAGGAGTTGGTGAATCCACAGTCCAAGTTAAGGGAGATGTATTACCAATACAAACGTCTGAAATGACAATTCGTACAACAATTTTATCAAATGGCATGCTTCCAGGAGTACCTAGTAAGGATGTATCAAAATAATCATTGGTTTGGAGAGAAAGTTGCAGAAGATTTTCCTCGTGCCCCTTTTACCACTTATTCGATCATCAAATTCCGATGGCTGAAAAGGTGCATGACAACAATGTTCATAATTATTAGTGCTTGGAATTTTGTGAGAAATTTGATCCTTTTGTTTTGTTTATGTGTTGTGTGCCGACTTTAAATTTAAAGTGACTCTAGCACTGTTATTTAGTATTATGTATGTATTTTCTTAATTGTTTGTGTTGAACTAATGTTATGTCTGTTAGTATTGGACTTATGCTTATGCCAATGAAATAGTGTAATGTTTGTGTTGTTAATATTTGGTGTTAGTGTACTGAAATGATTTGAATGAATTGAATTTAATAATCTAGTGGTTTTGCACATGAATATTGGTGATAAGAAGAAACCAATTAACTATTGGAATGGTTCTTGAATCTGACATATTAGGGTTAGAAAACCGTAGGTTTGCTGTGTTCTTTTCAAAATGATAAAAAAAATCTAAAATCTGTAAGTCGAGCACTGGTGTCTAAGCGCCCAAATTGGCACCTAGGAGCCAAACCATCTGAAATGTTCTAAAACATGAATCTTGGACTGGTTCACGCTATTCTTTCACTGAAATTCATCTTCGTCCCTATTTTTCACAATTTTGCACCCTAGGGCTTCGCTTACCTTGCTTATTGAGAGGATTTTCGAATCAAAAACTTCAGAATTCATCTTCTTTGGCTAAGAGCTTTACTTTGCCTTTGAAAATTTCAATTTTTACCATGTATTTTTGCAACATTATAAACTAGCCAACATTTGAAATTTTGGGGGATAATGGTGAAAAAACCCTCGTGAATAAAAATTTTTGCTTGAAAAACTTATACAGGAGTACAAAAAAATTATTTTTGGAATTTATTAAGATTTTTATTCAAATTTTTATAGATTTGATCATGGCTCCTAAATTGAAGAGAAGCAAAGGCAAAGATACTTTTGATCCCAAGAAGTTCGTGAGTAAAAAAGCATTGGATCGTTACAATGATCTTCTTGTTTCTAAGAAATTGATTCAAGAACAAGCATTTCTTTCTCATGGTAGTTCCATAGAAAGTCCTATTATAGCAAGGAATTGAGAGAAATTCTTTTATTTTTCTGCGAACACCATCATTTCTATAGTTTGAGAGTTTTATGCCTATCTACTTGAGGAGACTGATGATTTGGTGTTTATTTGGAAGAATCTAGTAGATTTCAATCTTGTAAGGATCAATACATTATTTCTATTACCTGATGTAAATAATTGCTTTTACACAGAGTTTGATTCTACTGAGGGGAAACTTGAGGAAATTATAGCATTTTTGACTGATAGACGAGGAGGTTGGAAGATTAGGAACAACCAAAAGGTAAATTTTGCTTCTTCTACACTTAATCTCTCATCAAAGGCATGACATTACTTCATCTCTACTCGTTTTTTTTTCTTCAACCATTTGAGATAAGTAACCCGAGAGAGGGCTATTATGAACTATTGCATCCTGTTGATGAAGCCCATCAATATTGGCTCTCTGATTTATAAAAGCATTATTCGTTCCTCTAAGGGAGGGACTATAACAGGCTTGGTCTACCCTTCTCTCATGTTTACTTTATGCAGTCAATATGGAGTTAGATCTGAGTCTTAAGAGGAGATATTGCATCAACTTAAGCCTATTGGGAAGACTAATGTGGATATATATGGGAAATGTGTTGAGTCAGGATTTGGGACTAGATCTTCTGATGCTCCGTCTTCATCTCGTGCCTCTACATCTCATACATCTTATAGCATGAAATATTTATTTGATAGTATGCAAGAGGTAAAGGATGGCATTTCTATGGTTCGAAGCAGAGTTCTGAGAGTTGAAGATCATCAAGATCATTTTGATTCTTATCTCCATCAACATAGTGACTATGAGAAGGGATTTCATAAATCTCTTGTCAGTTATCTCAAGGGAGATCAGACTTTAGAATTCCCTAGTTATCCTGATTATCTAAGATTTGATGATTTGAGTCATATGGATATGGATGAGGATGAAGATGATGATGAGGATGATGATGGTGAGGAGTAGTTGATTTTTATTAGTGCGCCTAGTTGAATTTGTTGTTCGTTGATATATGTAGCTGTTTTATCATGTACTGGACATGTTATCTATTGATACTTGTATGAACTATTGTATGGAGCTTTCTACTCTATTTCACCACAGTTTACCTTTAATCTAGTTCATATATATACTGATTGTGTGTGTAAGTAGATCTTTACTTAGCACTTTTAATGAAAAACATGTTTTAAATTGTGATTTACTTCCTGCTACACACATGTTGTTATTACTTATACCTATACATTTTTCTTGTTTAGAACCTTGTCATAGATAATTTCATTGATTTCTTTCTTTCTTCAGGTTTATTTCACATTAAATGTTTTAAACTATTAAAATTTAAGTTTGGGGGAAGGAGAAAAACATTTTAAAACTAAATGCTATTTTTCCTCAATAAACTATATTTTTGAAAGAAAAACTATTTTAACATAACCTGTGGTATGTGGTGTGAACTTTGAAAAACGATATTTTTGATTTTATAAGTGTAATAGTAGACTTATGAAAAATTTTCTAGTAGTAAGGGTATAGTTCTTGAGGTAAGATATTTCGGTATGAAAGTATAGGAAGATGTTTTTACTATTAAGAGTAGGAAAAATTGTATTTTTGAAATGGAATAAATCTTAGATGTATATTTTAAAAAAAATAATTAGAGACTTTATGAAAAATAATGTATATTAATACACATTATCAAGTAAAGAAAGGTGAGATATGTTTTTAACTTTAGAAAGAGGATAGTAAAACTCAAAATCATTAAAGGATATCGAGATATAGTAATCCTCACATGAAAAAGTAAGGGTTAAAAAAATATATCCTAAAAGAAAAAAAAAGAAAAAAAAAGAATAAAAAGAAAAGATATGTGAGGAGAAGCTTGAGGAGATGTCTAATTAAAAATTGAATTCACTTGAATCAACTTAAAGGAGGAAACTTATATTTCTGAGCTTATTTATAGTTCTAAGTATTAGTATCTTTACTAGTAAAGTTCTCATATAATTCTTCTCTTTTAATTTTTCTAAGATTCCTAAGTATGACAAATTACATTATTTTTAAAATAAATAGAAAATTTGAATTTTTAAACTTGATTACTAAATAATTTTATACTTTAGTTTTAACTCGAGTTATTGAAAAATTTTCTAAAAGTTTCAGTATCACATTTTTAGGACAAAAACTATAGGAATGTTTAAGTGAAACCCAACACCATAAGTTATAACATTTCTGCATAGTAAAAGAGTTACTTGAGGACAAGTAACATTTAAGATTGAGGAAATTGACATTCCTTAAAATTACCTATTATATATATACATTTTATGCTTATTTATTATAATATTGCGCTTTAATGAAAGATATTTTTTTATGTTTTCTGGTGCAGGAAATGGATTTTATAGGAAAAGAAGTGAAAATGAAAATAAAATGGAGTTTTGGAGTAGTGGGGCCTAAGCACTTTTGGCACCTAAGTGCCAAAGATTGAATGTGATTAGAGCCTAGGAGCTATAGCGAGAGCATAGGCACCATAAACAGTTGCCCTTTTTATGCAAAGAATTTGACCCAATTTTGAAGAGCTGCCTAAAGAAACCCTTGATGATTTTCAGAGCTTTACATATAAAGATGAAGTCCTAACAAAACAAGTGTGTGTTAGGAGTGTTAGGGAGTGCGAGGGAGTGTTAGAGTGTTTTGAAGTGATTAGGGTAGATCCCCATTAGAGTGGGCAGCTACCACAAGAGTGTTGTGAGTCTTGTAAGAGTCTATTGGAGTCAAGGAAGTTAGGGAACTTCAAAGGATTGCTTGGGGAAGAGTTTGAGATAAGTATTTTTATTTTTGTTTAAGTTTTGTATTGTGAACATGAGTTTTAATATAAATTATGTTTTGTTTTGTTATCCCCATGAATTATGAGTAGTTTTCATTTTCTTTCTCCTTGCAATAAAAAGTAATAATGTGGAGGATTTAATTTGTTAGAACTTCTTTTATTCCCAAAATTGTGGTAGTATTTTCACCAATACTTCCTTTACTTTTCAAATTGGTCATTTGTAATGTTAAAATCTATTGCGAAACATAATAATCCTAGAGGGTGATGCACAGTTTGTTGTGAGTGCTTTTGTAAATAATTTTCAATATTACAAAATACACACATAAGCACTAATAATAAATATGCAATTTAATCCCAATAAAAACAAGTTTAGTAAAAATAGTTTTATTTTTTAAAATCTTTAAACTGTTAAACCCATAATAATAACGCAAGTATATGTATAGCTCAAATAATAAAAAGCTCTAATTGGGTCCTGAGTATAGATCCCACAAGGAGTTGAAAATTCTTATGGCCATAATGTAAAACACAAAATGCAAACTACAAAACTTAAGTACGAAATTCAAATCTAAAGTAATTGAGTGTATTCTAAATAAAATGCAGTTAAAATAACTAAGTTAACTAAACTATTTGCTAAACTTCAAAAGTAAACTTATAAAAACTAAAGAAAGTTTTTGTGACGAAGAGTTCAAATTTAAGAAAGTGTCCTTCCCCTTTAAAATGAAAATATAGATTGTGAAAAAATTAAAATCATTTAAAAATATATATATAATTATATTGTGTCAAATAGGAGCAATCATATTTTTTACCCTTTATCATGTGTATACAGAACATTAACTAATCCAGAGTTTGGTGCCTAATTTTGTGGTTAGGTTGGGAAGATACTGGCTATCACTCTAGAGCTCTCACTTCACCCTTACCTGAGGACTAACAATCTCGCATTAGTTTCCAATCAACTGGACCAAATTGGGGACTTAAATATGTTAAATTAAAATCTCCAATTTTGTGTCCAACAAAGTATATTTCCCTATTTATTTGCACTCAACCCCACAGATTACATTCTCAACCATGGAATTGAATGGGATTATCACCTAGTTGTAGAAATTATAGCCCTTTCGGATCATATGTTTCTCAACACATTTTAGCATTTCAATTGGCCAGATCGAAAAGTAAATGGAGATCGGAGTTCAAATCATCATAAATTATTGACATTTAAAATCGTATAAAATAAAATCAATTCTTCATAAAACCATATATCAAATTAGGGAGAAGGATAAAGAAGACTACTTAGAATTTATGAGAAGGAAACAACAAAATAAGGATTTCATATATAAAAATAAGTTTACAAAATAATGAAATAATAGACACAACTTATCTCACACTCCTTCCCAAGCAAATATCTAGAAGTTCTCTTTAAGCACTTTCCCCCTTTACTAGAACTCTCAATTCTATCTTAGAAATATAATGAAGAAAAAATCTCTCACTTTCCCTCTCCTCTTACAACCCTAGAAGAAAAATCTCAGAGTCCCTCACTTTATCTCGCTTCTCACTCTTCATCTCTCTCACGCCACTCTCTCTCTCTCTCTCTCAAAACTCTCTCTCGCCACTCTCCTTTTTAATTATGAGTTGCCTCCTTTCAAAAATAATTCAAAATTCCCTCCCAAATTCTCTCCAAAAGTCACATCTTTTCAATCTCAAAAGACATTTCCATTCATTCAAGAGAGATAACCCTTCATTAAAGAGCTTCCTAAATGTCTAGATGCATTGAATCATTCCATGGGGCTTTTTAAACATTTGGAGCCTGCAAAATCCCCTCAAATTTGTTCCAAATTAGCTTAATCCATCAAGTATCATCTCTGACACTATGGCGCCAAGTTACTTAAGTCCGCGTTGTTCTGGGTTCTGGTGCTTCTGACGCCTCAGGCATCGCTTCTTTGTAGATAGGCACCTATGGTGCTAGTTCTGGTGCGTCTGGTGCCAACTCTCTGTAAGTTGACACCTTTGGCGCCATTTCTGGTGCCTCAGGTGCCAAAATAACAAAGTTCTTTATTTTGGCTCCAAATTTCCTCCTTTTGCTACTTTTGCTCCAAATGTCTAAAATTGATATACCTGCAATAAAAAAAATGAAAACAACCTTCTTTAAAATGCAATATCACCAAAAATAAGCATAAAATGTATACTTAAAATTTCACATTATTTTGTTGTATCAAAATCTCCCAAACTTAAATGTTACTTGTCCTCAAGTGACTCTTTTACTACATAAAAAAATGACTTAGGATAGAGATTAACTTATAAACTTCATTCTTTAGTTTAATAAATAAAATAGTAAAATTTAAGAAAAGCTTTTAATAACTTAGATTAAAACTATAAGTATAATAATATTTAGTAATCAAATCTAAGATTTTTGAATCTTCATCATTTCAAGGACTGTAATTTCTTAAATCAGGGATACTTAAAATATCCATATGAAAAAGTATTTCATGAAAAATTACAATTAAGCGTGCTCATACTCAAATACAAGTTTAGAAAATGTAAGAAAGCCTTTTACTCAAGTTGATTCAAGTAAAGCAAATTTTTTATTAGGCATTTCCTCAAGCTTCTCCTCACATTCATTCTTTTTTTTAGGATCTTTTCAATCATTTCTTTTCTTTTCTTTTTCAAGTGATGATTATTATATATGGATAGCCTCTAACAATTTTGAACTTCACTATCATATTCTTAAAGTTAAAATTTTTTACATTTCTT
This sequence comes from Phalaenopsis hybrid cultivar, assembly GCA_002079205.1. NCBI lineage: Eukaryota > Viridiplantae > Streptophyta > Magnoliopsida > Asparagales > Orchidaceae > Phalaenopsis > Phalaenopsis hybrid cultivar. Next base: position 162,678 of record JXCR01145725.1, read on the forward strand.
CACTTTATAAATTCATATTAATATTGATGATTTTTCATAAAGTCTCATTCTTTTCTTCTTACAAGACACTCTAAGATTCTTAATACTTCAAAACTACAAATTCCTTTACTTTAAATAGAAAAAACATAGTCTTATCATTTCATACAAAATATCTTTAACTTTAGAATTGATCGTCGTTATTAAAAACTCTTACCTAAATTTACCACAATATTTACAAACATAAATATAATCATTTAAAGTTAAACTCTAATATCCAATGTCATGTTAAATTAATTTTAAAAATATAATTAATTGAGGACAAATAAAATTTAGTTTACTTCTTTTTTTTAAAAGAAAAATTTTTCCCCCAAACTTAAATTTTTAAGTAATTAAAAAATGTTCAATATAAAAATTTTGTAGGTGAAAGAAAACAGTAAATTCATAAAAATAAAACTAGCCTATAGAGGATTTCTGAATGTGAAATTAAGCTCTGGAATACTACAAGTGCTAACTTTAAAAATACATGCTTTAAAGCTTTAAATGAAACACAATATATTTCAAAGGATTTGCTAAGAATTAAAAACATAAACATAAACTAAAAATAATTGAAAATGTAGAAAAATGAAAGTCTACAATTACTGTTACAATTAAGTCCACAGTACAACATTAAATGAAAGTTACAACATTTAAAAAAAAACAAATAATCAAATAATCAAAATAACAAACCAACATAACAAACTCATAAAACATCAATCATCATCCTCTTCTTCATCATCATCTTCTTCTTCCTATTCTTCAACATGATCTGACACATAAGGAGTAAAACTAGGGCAAGTTGGAAATTCTACATTATAATCACCCCTAAGATATTTATTCAAGACCTCCTAATATGCTATATCATATTGAACTCTCCTCTGCTAATATTCATTGATATATTCAATCCTTGCTTCTAACCCTCCAATTGTATTTTACATATTTAAAATATCTATTTGTAGGACCATAAGCTGCTCCATGATGTTCTCAAGTGAAGCAGAGCTGGAAGTAGATGGCCCTGCAACAAATGTTGAGGGTCTATCACTACCTCCACTCTTAGATCCAACAAATGATTCAAATCTTTGGATAGTGTGTTTCCCAATTGGTTTATGTGGCTGCAGCTTTTCTTCATTTTTATCAAACTCTACTCTTGATTGTTCACATAAAGTGAAAATAAGGGTGAGGTATCTCAAACCATTAGTTGTAGCACTCTTGGCTATAATCTGAGTATTATGTACTATAAGAGCACCTATATCTACTGCCTTCATTTGTCGAAGTAGAAATTTAACAGAGCTCTTTCCTTTATTACTTCACTCAGAAGATTCGTTGGAAGGAACTTTGCAGAGATGAAGTAATGTCATACCTTTAATTGAAAAGTCATCATGGAAGTGGAGAAATTAACTTTCTTATTTTTTTTAATTTTTCATTTTCCCATTCCATCAGTCAAAAAGGCAATTACTTCATCCAGTGATGAGTCGGTCATCTCGGATGCAGCATACTCACAATGAAATTCATTTCTCAATCCATAAAATGCATTGATCCTCCTTCTAAAAAATTCAACTTACTTACTGATCCCGACTTTCTATATAGATGTAAAATGTGATGTATGTGATTATATGTGTTTTTAGGAGATTCATCTATATTACCTGTTATTATATCTTCTGATTTTATTACAATTCCAGAAAAAAATAGAAATGTTGAAAAGATATAAAAAGGCTTTTGGATGGACTTTAGCAGATATTAAAGGAATTAGTCCAATTTGTATGCATAGAATTATATTAGATGAATAATACAAACCTAAAGCTAATCCTCAGAGGAGATTAAACTGAATAATGAAAGAAGTTGTTAAAAAAGAAATCTTAAAATGGTTAGATGTTGGAATTATATATCTATTTCAGACAGTACTTGTGTGTTCCAAAGAAAGTAGGAGTGATAGTTGTAGTAAATGAGAAAAATGAATTAATTCCAATAAGACAAGTTACTGACTGACGAATTTGTATAGACTATAGAAAATTAAACATGACCACCAGGAAAGATCATTTTCCTTTACCCTTTCTAGATCAAATGTTGGATAGATTGGCTGGTAACAAATATTACTGTTTTCTAGCTAGATATACCGGGTATCACCAAATTCCAATTGCTCCTGAGGATTAAGAGAAAACAATATTTACAAGCCTTTATGGAACATTTGCTTTTCATAGAATGCCTTTTGGACTATGTAATGCACTTGCAATATTTTAAAGATGTATGATATCAATTTTTAGTAATTTAATTAAACATGGAATGGATGATTTTTCTATATTTGAGGCTTCATGTGAATTATGCTTAAATAATCTAGAAAAATTTATGGAATTATGTGAAAAAATCAACATAGTATTAAATTGGGAAAAATGTCAATTTATAGTTGCACTAGGAATTGTACTTGGGCATAAAATTTCTGAAAATGACATGGAAGTAGATCTTGCAAAAATTTAAGTTATTGAGAAATTACCACCTCCTACTATGGTTAGAGGGGTAAGAAGTTTTCTAGGACATGTTGGGTTTTACAAGCGTTATATAAAAAATTTTGCAAAACTAATTAAGCCATTATGCTAACTTTTAAAAAAGATATAAAATTTGATTTTAATGAGGAATGCATAAAATCATTTGAATTGTTAAAAAAATTAATCACTGCAACTATAATAGTTCCATCTCATTGGGAGAAATTATTTGAGATAATGTGTGATGCTTGTGATTATGCTATTGGAGTTGTTTTAGGATAAAGGCACAACAAAGGTTTTAAAGTAATATATTATGCTAGTAAAACTCTAAATGATGCTCAGATTAATTACACTACTGCTGAAAGAGAGTTATTATCTATAGTCTATGCCTTTAATAAGTTTAGACCTTACTTAATTGGAGTCAAATGTATAGTGCATACATATCATTTGGCTATCAAATACTTGATGCAAAAGAAGAATGCTAAACCAAGATTAATTAGATTGATACTTCTTCTACAGTAATTTCATTTTATGATAGTTGATAAAAAGGGAATTGATAATCAAATAGCTGATCATTTGTCTAGACTTGAATAAGAAATATTAATTAATTTTGCAAATGAAATTTTGGAAACTTTCCCTAATGAAAAATTATATAATATTGATGTAGTGAATATACCGTGGTATTTCGATATAGTAAATTATATTGTAAGTGATATTTTACCACCAGATGTTAACAATCAACAATTAATGAAATTTATTTATGATTCAAAATTCTATTTTTGGGATGACCCATATTTATATAAACAGTGTAAAGATCTAACTATTAGAAGGTGTGTCTTATGAACAAACTCAACAAATAATTGAAAGATGTCATAATTCTGAATTTGGAGGATATTTTGGAACAAATAGAACCGCACATAAAATTTTGCAAGATTGATTTTATTGGCCTACTCTTTTTAAAGATGTTAATGAATATATTAAAACATGCTATCAATCAGCGAATATGAAATATTTCTAGAAGAAATGAAATGCCTCTAAATTACACATTGAAAGTTGAAATTTTTTATGTGTGGGGATTAGATTTTATGAGACCGTTTATGTCGTCATTTGAAAATTTATACATATTACATGGTGTTGATTATATGTCCAAATAGATTGATGCTATTATTGTACCTAAATGTGATGCTTGGAGTGTTTCTAAATTTTTAAATAAAAATATTTTTACGAGATATGAAATGCCTAGAGTGATTATTACGGATGGAGAATCCCATTTTAGGAATAAGAGAATCGAGAAATCGATTAAAAAATATGATATTATGCATAAATTCTCGAATGTTTATCATTCTCAAATAAGCAGTCCAGCAGAGATATCAAATCGTGAAATAAAATGAATTTTAGAAAAACTGTAAATGCCTAAAAATTGGATTGGTCTGCTAGATTACATACCGCACTATGGGCATACAGAACGACTTATAAGACTTCTATTGGAATGTCCTCATATAGGCTTATTTTTGGAAAACATGTCACTTACGAGTAGAATTGGATCATAAAGCATAATGGGCTATTAAGGAATTTAATTTTAATCTAAAAGATGCTGATGGAAAAAGATTATTGCAACTCAATGAACTTGAGGAGATTAGAAATGAAGCATATGATAATGTAAAAATCTTAAAGAGAAAATAAAATTATAACATGATCAAAAGATTATAAAAAAGAAGTTTGAACATGAACAAAAAGTTATATTATATAATATTAGATTGAGATTACTTCTAGGAAAATTGAAATATAGATGGTTAGAACCATTCAATGTGATAAAAGTTTAATATATATATATATATATATATATATATATAATAATANATAATAATATTTTTGGATCCTACATAATTTTATATATCATAAATTAGGGCAAATGTTGGTGTTGGAAGAAAACTTTAATTGAAATGAACCAAAAAAAGAAGAGATGCAACATTGGCCTCTGGTTGGCCTTTGACACCGACGAAGCTAGAATGGGCACCGACGACGCCTTACTACACAAGCCATGGTGCTGACAGTGCCATCAGGAGCGTCGACGACGTCTCAAGCAGTTCCTGCGGTTCGTGATGAATTTGGCGGACTTTGGCGGGATTGAAGTCTTAAATAACAGTCGAGAGGTGTTTTAAAGGCTTGAAAACTGTCTTGAATGACTAGAAACTTTCAAATTTCTGAATCCATGGCTTCCAATTCCAAAATTACTTCAAGGTATGGAGTTTTCAATAGAAGAAAGTTTATCAGTTTTGATGCGTAGAGATTATACATCAAAGTCATCACGAAGAAGAGAGTTATCAGGGAGAGAGGCTTTGTCAATCATGGATTGAGTAATCTAAGTTCACAGATTGAGAAAATCATAGTACAGAGGCGTTGGGAAGTTCTATGCTACACTACCGCTGCAGTTGTTGTACCAGTGGTAAAGGAATTCTATGCTAACTTACATGGAATTACCTAAAGAGTTATCTCCGTTTGAGGTAAGGCTGTACCATTTACTCTGCCTTGAATTAATGATTTGTATATAATAAAAAGCGTGTCAATCTGTCATTATACAATTTTTCTCCCAACGAGAGATATGATGCAAGTTGTATAACAATTTCTGATGAATGAAAATGATAATTGGGAAATCAGAGACGAGGGATACATTAGTTTCTCCGCTTCACTGCTTAATCCAATATCTAAACATTGACATTTCTACATCTCTACAAAATTACTCCTTACGATGAAAATTAGTAGAGTTACAAAAGAAAATTTAATTTTAAACTATTAAATTCAAATGGAAAAGCCCATTGATGTGGGATCAATTATTTTTAAATTTATTATACATATTATTATAAATGGGCCTATATATGGATCGAGACTTCCTTCTACAATTTTCTTACTTTGCAGTCAATCTAAAGTGTCATATTAAAGTTGGGAGAAAGCATTATTACCCTTGGAGCCCATGATTTCTATTGATGAAAACTATATCGGAAATGGAAATGAAGCATTGGATATTATCTTGAATCATTCACCACATGCTTCAACACCATTAATTCCCTATACAGTTAAAAGTTTAATAGCTTCAGAGAAGAAAATGAAGAAAATCGAAAGAGAAATTCAAAGTATTATGAATGAAATAGGAAATCTTAACTACCTTTTTGATCACTTAGATTGAGAATGAAGGATAACTTTGATCATACTGGAACAATTGAAGCAGGTTTGGTGCAAATGTTCAAGAAAAATGGATGGACCGATGAAAATTCAACTGATCAATTCCCGTACCGACCTTTCTATAATTTGTATGTCCATTACCAGACTATGGGAGATATTAAATGAGGAGAAAGTTCTAAAAATGAAGCAAAATATTTGAAGAAGTTGAACTCTCTACTATTTTAAATTAATTATGTTTTTAATGTGATTGTGTTGGATATACTTTCCTTTAGAACTCTTATAAATTTAATTGTGTGTATAATTTTGTGTCAGTGTTCTAGTGATGTGGCTTGATTTTAATGTTGAATTTTAATTTAGTTTGCTTTATGCATGTGTGAGTGTGATTAGAAATGTGTGTTTGTAAAATGTGGATTTTCATATATTTAGAAAGTTAGTTTGGAGTTGTTTGTGAAAATGCTTGTTTGTGAATTATTTTAGGATGAATAATGGTGTTTAAAAAGACTAATTAGAGTTTGGAGTAAAGTAAAAGAAAATTTAAATTGCAAAAATTGAAAATATTAAAGTTTTGGCACTGGCGCCGACGAAGCCAGCATGAGCGCCGAAAACGCCCTTAAGCTGAAAAATGCCCAAACCTCTTAAAATTTTACGATTTGCACAATAAAACACCATTTTTACCCCTTCAGTCACCTTTAACCTCCAGTTTGTGCACCTAGGGCTCACTAATTCTTGGATTTGAGGCGATTTAAAAGCAAAAGAAGTTCAGATTTCATCTTCTCTCGGTAAGAGCTAAGAACTACACTTTGAACTCAAAATTTTTTATTTTCACCAAGGATTTATCTTACATTGCCAATATCCAAATTTTAAAATTTTTGGGAATATTTTGAGAAATTTTTTTGGTGAAGAACTCTTACTTAGTAGATTTAAGTTTAGAACGTTCCACATTACGATTTTCAGAATTTTAAGAATTTATTTGGATTTTCAAATTTTTCTTAGATTACCATGGCATCGAGAATGAGCAAGGGAAAAAAGAAAGTGGATTTTAATGATCAAAAGTTTGTCAACTACAAGGCTAGCATTTTTTTCAATAGTCTGCTTGCAACTAAAAAAGTTATTCCAGATCGAGAATTTAAAATTTCGGGTGGAGAAGTCGAACGATTAATCGTTGCTCGGTAGTGGGAGAATTTTTATTACTTTACTGTCGAGGCTATTATTGGTACAGTGATGGAGTTCTATGCCAACTTTAAGGAAACTTTTGAGGACTATGTTTTTGTTCGTGGAAAAATGGTAGAATTTACTCCAAAAAGAATTGATGAATTTTATCAGTTGAAAGACATATATAGTTGTCGGTACAAATTATTTTCTACTACAAATGAGGCCTTAGATGAAGTTATTTATTTTCTAACTAATGGAAGAGGAGCTTGGGAGGTGAAGAATAATGTTAAGGTAAACTTCTCTCTTTCTATGTTAAATGTAGTGTCTAGGCCCAACACTACTTTATATCTGCTAGAATGATACCAACAAATCATCATAGCGAGGTTACAAAGGAAAGAGCCATCATGAAATTATGTATCCAACAGATGATGAGCGTAGATGTAGGCTATATTATATATAGAAACACTCGTTCTATTACTTTGGGTGAGACTACTGGTGGATTATCACACCCTGCCCTGATCTTCACATTATGTGAACAGGCAGGAGTTGATTTTGGAATTAATGAGGAGAGGATTGAACCTTTAAAACCTATTGGACCTGCAAATATTAAAACTTACGAATCTCATGTTGGATCAAGATCTGAAAGTAGGGGTAGGGATATTCCTTCCACTTCTAGTACCCCTACTCTCCTGGGACTTATGGAGTAACTGATGATCCAACAGGGAGATATCTTGAGGATGGAAAGTAGAATGGAAAATATAGAGGCTATAAATGCAATTAATGATGATTTGACAAGGCAGAAGTTTGAGTATGATGCTGCTTATACATGAGGTGTGGCCACTCAATTCAGTTTCCTAGTCACCCTGTCTTTAACCCCGTATCAGCAGCAAAACTTTGATGTAGAAGAAGAAGAAGATCATGACTGGTGATGTTTGCTTAGTCATAGTTTGATCTTTTGTTTAATTTATAGTTGGTTGTACTTTATTTTTGTTATTGTTTGTTTTTGGAGTGTGATACCTTGCCTTCTTTTAGATGTTATGTTTATTGTGAACAGTATGTTGTAAAACTGTTTTTGTATTGGAATTTATTTTTGTACTGTTATTAGTTTTAAGTACTTTACTGAATGTATTTGTAGTTAATTTTTTCTCATAAAAATTTTATATGTATTTTGTGTTAATTGATGTTTTAAGTCTTGTAGTTCTTCATATTAGCACCTTCAATACTTCAGAGTTAAGTTTCAATATCAGAACCATCAACAGGTAAGTCTTTTCTTCATATATTAATTGTTTTCTTTCACCATTTATTTTTTAATTTTTTTATGCTAAATCTTTAAAAAATTTAAGTTTGGGGGTAAAGAAAAATTTCTTTTTAAAGAAAGAAATTTAATTTTATTTGTCCTCAATTAGCTATATTTTCAAAATTTTTAGTTTAACATGACCTTTGGTATTCGAGGGTGACTTTAGATAACTCTATTTGTGTTTCTAAATATACAGTAAACTTAAGTAAAAATTTTCAATAATAAAGGTTAATTTTAGAGATTAAGGTATTTGGTACGAGAGAATAACTATGTTTTTCTATTGTAAGTAAGGGAATTTGTATTTTTGAAGTATTAAGAATCTTAGAGTTTCATGTAAGAAGAAAAGAATAAAACTTTATGAAAAATCTCCAAAGCTATTATGAATTTATAAAGTGAAAGAATGTGAAAAGTTTTTAACTTTAAGAAGAGGATAGTAAAGTTCAAAATCATTAAAGGCTATCCAGATATAGTAATCCTCATATAAAAAAAAGAAGAGAAAAGAAAAAGGATTGAAAATGATCCTAAAAGAAAAGAAAAGAAAAGAGAAGAAAAATATGTGAGGAGAAGCTTGAGGAGATACCTAATAAAAAATTGGCTTCACTTAAATCAACTTAAGGAAGAATACTTGGCTACATTCTCTAAACTTGTATTTAAGTATTAGCATCATTACTAATAAAGTTTCATGAAGTTCTTTTTCATATGGATATTCTAAGTGGCTTTAATATGACTAATTTGCAATTTTATTTGAAAAGAATAGAAAATCAGAAATCTTAGACTCAAGTGCTAGATATTCTTATATCTTTAGTATTAACTGGAGTTATTTAACATTTTTCTTAAGTTATACTTTTATATTTAGTGGAAAAAAATATAGAAATCTAAAAGTTAAATTCTTTGTCATGAGTCATTTTTTTATGTAGTAAAAGAGTTACTTAAGGACAAATAATATTTAAGTTTGGGGAATTTTGATGCCCAAAAATATATGCATTTTTATACCTATATTTTATACTCATTTTTTGTGATATCGCACTTTAAAGGAAGGTATTTTTCATGTTTTATTGCAGGCTGTTGATTTTTAGGACCTGAAGCAAAAAGGATGGAATTTGGAGTCAAAATGGAGTTTAGAAGAAATCAACTCCCACAGCGCCATTTGATAGAAAGCACGGATTAATTAAAGGGACACTGGCGCCGATGACACCAAGGTTGGTGTAAGCATGATTTCTAGAAGATTTGATGAATTTGGATGCTTTTTGAAGAGTTTTTGGATGCACCTATTGGTAAACCAACAATAGGCTTTATTTAGAGCAAAAGTTGATGAGAAAACTCTCTCTATCTCTTCCGCGCTCTTTCTACCCCATTCCAACCACTTTGAGTCCATTAGTCAATTAGTGCTTTAGAGTTTTGAGTTTTGTGGTGAGTTTAAGTGTGAATTGTTTTCTAAGAGTTGTTAGAGAGGGCGAGAAGCGAGAGATTTCTTCTTCCTTACCTCTTCTAAGAGAGAATCAAGAGTATTGTAAAGAGAGAAAGAGTCCAAGAGGCTACAAGGGATTTGCTTTAAGAAAGAGTTTTAAATAAGTTTTATTTGTTTATTATTATTGTATGAACTTTCTTTTATATATGAAATTTGTGCTTTTTTGTTTCTTTCTCATGAATTCCAAGTAATTTTCTTTATCTTTCTCCCCGCTCTAAGATATGGTGAATGAAGAGATAATTTGGATGTGCCAATTTTAAAATATAAAATAAATTGTGATGGTTTTTCAACTCCGTTCTTAATTTACTTTTCGATCTGGCCAATTGAAATGTTAAAATATGTTGTGAAACATATGATCCGGGATATTGAGTATGAGTTCTACAACAGAGTGAGAATCACATTTAATTTTATGGAGGAGTATTTCACTCATGGAATTAAGTGTAAATAAATAGGGAAATATACATTGTTGGGTGTAGAAGTTGAGATTTTAGGGTGACAGACTAAAATCCCCAATTTGGTCTTAGTGTTTAAGAACTAAAGTGAGTTTTAGCCTTCAGGGGAAGGGAAGCAGGAGCTCTGAAGTTAGAGCCGGTATCCTCCCAGCCTAACCACAGATTTAGAGACTAAACCTAAGATTAGCCAATGATTCTCTATAACACTAAATCAGAGTAGAGAATTAAAATTGCTCCTATTTGGAACAATACAAATTTAAACCATTTATCTCATCTCATTTTATCAAAAACTCATTGTAGTGAGAAAGATGCTTTTTCATATTAGATAATTTCATCATATAAACATAGTTTGGTAGTTGATCCCCGATAACTACTTATATACAACAATATAACAATAATTATAATTATATTTTTCACATATATTTCTTTATTTTACAATAAAGCCAAAAACTTGATCATGAAGAAAAATAAGAATTTAACTTTTAATTTAAATTTGGATACTACGCAAGTATACGTATCATTATCAAGTAATATAGGACTTTTTAATTAAGACCTGAATATCAAACCCACACGAAAGATATGCAATATACACTTTTTGGAAAACTTTATATTTTTAAAAAGATAATTATTTATACTAAAGATGTTTTCACAGTAAAGAAATTTTAAATATTTTTGGTAATTTTAATATTTTGACAAGAACAGTACAAACTTAAGAAGATAACTTGAGTTTTTGTAGAAGAAAAACACTAAATATGAAAATATCTTTCTCCTCATCATGAATCAGTAATAATTATAGGAATTCTATTATGGAAGTATACATATTGTGTTGTGTTAAATAGGAACAATAATATTCTTTACCCTTATTAGAGATGTTATAAAGAACATTAGCTAATTTAAAGTTTGAATAATTCTGAAGGCCGGCTAGGCAGGGAAGATACTAGCTCTCACTTTAGAGTTCCCTCGATTCCCTCCACTTGGGGGCAACATCTCGTATCAGAATATAAAACAATAAACCAAGTTAGGGGCTTAAACCTGTCACTTTAAAGTCTTCTAACACTACACTCTTTAATGAATATTTCCCTATTTATTTGCACTCAATCATATGAACTAAATTCTCATTCATACAACCTCATGTGGTTCTTTCCAATTGTTGACTGAGACAATACCAGCCTAGTTCTTACATGCTCTCACAACAAATTTTAACATGTGGATTGACCAAATCAAGAAGTAAAAGAAGTACATTGATTTAAATCATCATAACTTCTTCCAACATTAAAGATCAATACTCTCCGCAACTTCCATCCAACACTTAATTACTTATCATTTTAAGAAGAAAGATAAAGAAAACTACTCAAAATCATGGAGAAAACAAAACCACACTTTAGTTTAAAAGTAGAAATCATTGTCAAACCAACATACTTCCATCCAAAACTTAATTACTTATCATTTTAAGAAGAAAGATAAAGAAAACTACTCATATCTATGGAGAAAATAAAATCACACTTTAGTTTAAAAGAAGAAATTATTGTCAAACCAACAACAAGTCTTGATTAAAGTCTCATCCAAAACTTAATTACTTATCATTTTAAGAAGAAAGATAAAGAAAACTACTCAAAATCTAAGAAAAATAAAACCACACTTTAGTTTAAAAGTAGAAATCATTGTCAAACCAACATAAGTCTCAAAACCAAAAGTAGTCTAAAACAAAAAGATAAAAACTTATCTCAAGTCCTCCACCAAACTCTTGAAGTTCCATTGAACCTCTTCTCTTTTACAATCAAAAACTCTTGAAGTTCCTTTGAAAATCACACTTTAGTTTAAAAGAAGAAATCATTGTCAAACCAAAACAAGTCCATGGAGAAAACAAAACCATACTTTAGTTTAAAAGTAGAAATCATTGTCAAACCAACAAGAAGTCTCGATTAAAAACCAAAAGTAGTCTAAAACAAAAAGATAAAAACTTATCTCAAGTCCTCCACCAAACTCTTGAAGTTCCATTGAACCTCTTCTCTTTTACAATCAAAAACTCTTGAAGTTCCTTTGAACAGAGGTAGTCTAAAACAAAAGATAAAAACTTATCTCAAGTCCTCCACCAAACTCTTGAAGTTCCTTTGAATCTCTTCTCTTTTACAATACTCTCAATATAAAATTAAAATAAAAAAAGGATAAATATGTGGGAACTTTCAAAACTTTTCCAGTACTTTCAGGACCCCCTTTCAAAGTCTCAATCTTCCTTATTTTATAATTCTCCAAAAGGCACATTGGAATATCTTCAAAATGTGTATTGATTCGATGTATCTCCCCAAGAGATGCATCCTTTCACAATAATTTTTGTCCATGGTGGTTGTAGCCACCTATTAAGTCAATAAGTGCCTCAAAAACCTCTTCAAAATTTGCAAAAACTGAATTTACTCATCCAATGACTGCCACTAGAGCTTAAGCGTGGGGCCTCTTGCACTTAGGCGCAACCTTCTTTGTTTAACCGACGCTTATGCGTCGGCTCTGGCGCTTAGGCGCCAAAACACTTTTGCACATTTTTCACCTATTTGTTCCAAATTTGTTCCTTTTTTACTCTTTTAAGCATTTTTCACCTTTTTGCATGTACCTCAAAGAAAAACACAAAAATACCTTCCATTAAAGCACAATATCTGAAAAATATGTATAAAAATATGTCTAAAAACACTATATATTTTAGGCGTATCAGTAGTTATTGTTTAAACTTTGCATTATATATTGCTAGTAGTTAATAATTTAGTTCTAATAGTACATCAAATATATGAAATTAGTGACAATAATTTTATTTAATTGCTATGAATTTCTTAGTTAATTTATTATTTCCAATTTAAACCTTCCTCGTGGGATCAATATTTGGGGCTTAAACATAAAGTCTTGTATTACTTGATAACGATACATATAATTGCGTAGAATCCCTACATAAATTGCTTAAATTTCTTATTCATAAAATAACACATCAAGTTTTTGGCACCATTGTAAAGCAGAGTCAACTTTATATATTTTTCACAACTATATCATTGGGATCAGCTGCCTACAGGAAAGCTCTAAGCTCCTCGATAAAGTAGCAGGTTTTAGTTTTAGAAATGTCAATTGAGGAGATGAGAAAAATGTCATGTTTTTGAAGTCACATTTTCTAGCGCGTCGAGTCATGATGTCAAATCAATTGTTTCCTAATGTTATGGTTATTTAAATATTATAAGTCATATTAAAGTTGATTAGAGTGACATTGGTTAGGATACTACGGTTCCCTCGTTCTGGTACCACTATTTTCTTTCGAATTCACTTAGTCTAAATGAATTTACTAAACCCAACTTAATGAATTTCATACTTTCATTCAGACCATGAGAAATCTCGTTAGCAACCGTAGGTTACCTCTTCCGAGGGATTCCTGATCATCCAATAGAGAAATTTTAATTTAGTTGCAATTTTTGTTTTTTGTGATGTTTGTGATTAAATTTTGAGTTGTCTTTTATTTTAAATGTTATCACGGTGAATTTTATCTTATTTGATTCTTAAATTTTTGTTTTGGTTTCAATTATATGGCTATCCTAAAAATTTTAGTTTTTTGACATATATGGTGACATCGTGTTTAACATGCAAGTTCATGAGCAGGAAAAGTACAATAAAGAAAGTGCAGGAAAAGAAGATGTTGTAAACTATAAAAGCATACATGTTGAGTCTTCTCATTCCTCCACTTGAAAGTTCAATACTTGCAAGACATATATATATTTACAGAAATTAAAACATGTTTGTAGAAAAAGTAAGAAGCACAAGTTTAAGGTGTGTCTACCAGATCCTATGTCATATTTTAATGGGTCCTATTTATCTAAGTGTATAAATGATTTCTCAAGCAAGGCATAATGAGTTTAATCATACTTCAAGATATCCAAAAGAGTATGAGAAAGGTCNCCATATTTTAATGGGTCATATTTATCTAAGTGTATAGATGATTTCTTAAGCAAGGCATAATGAGTTTAATCATACTTCAAGATATCCAAAAGAGTATGAGAAAGGTCCAGAGACCAGGCCCCAGACATCTCACAATCCCTTGAAAAGTCTCGAATTTGTTCAAGCTCGTTATGTTGTTTAATAACTCATCCTTATCATACCGTTATGTTAAATGAGCTGATGTTCTAGCCAACCCTAAGGATGGGGTAATTATCACTTGATGTTTTCTTTGTAAATTATATAAGTAAAGACTCTTAGTGGCAATTTGGTTTAATTAAGGAACTTAGCACTTTGATTTTAATGATGGGCTTGTAGTATTTTAAAAAAGTTTTAAATTAGTTATAGATTATTTTCTAGATCTCATTAAACAAAATTTTGATTAAGCCTAGTTCACTACTAAGCCCTTAAAAATTAATGTGTAGATTTGCAACTTTAGAAAAAGATTTAAATATTTATACATTTAATCCTTATCATGAATTATAAGTCATTTCAAAACCATTAATTAAGGGTTAAAATCGGTGAGTTATGATCTTCCAAAAAATCAAACCCCTCACCTTAATATCTTCTTTTTTATTTAAATATTCTTCCAAGTTTCATCAATTTTAAGAGAATTACAAATTTATCCTTTACAAGACCAAAGTGAGGTTGGTTACTACCATTTATCCCTTTCATATTCCAATCATCAAAACATATCAATTAAGTTTATTTGTTGTCCATTTAGCTATTTAGTTAAACCTAAATATTAATTAAGCCTTAAATTTCAAAATTACTCTTTTTCCCCTAATGTTCTAATACCCTATAATTCATTAAATTAAACTCAAATGATTTAAAAATTGTAAGTTACCTCACTCAAATGTTAATTAAAACATCAAAGGAGAAAATGTAATTTTTTTAAATTCATTTAATTTTATAATTATTTTTAATGCAAAAATAGGGATTTTTCAATCAAAATTTAATAATTCAAACAAAATAAAACCTCTATTCTTAAGAAAATTATTAGAGGTTTACCTAGATCAAAGGACCACTTGGACCAATTTTCATGATTTTTAGAGGTTTAATTTCATTATTAGAATGATTTGTTTATTTTGGGCACTAATTAAATATAAAATATTTTTTAAGTAGAAAATTAAGTTTTATATTTTTATTAAATCTCTTTGATTTCAAGGAACCCAAAGAAATAAATTTCATATTTTTTGTGATTTATATTTTAATTATTGGAATTATTTCAGTGAGAAATTAGAGAAAATTTATTTTAAACCTTCATAAATTAATATATTGACTTAGAATATTAAGAAAATTATTTTATTGGTTCTAATTGATCAGCAAGTCAAATGTGACATTTTAATATATTTTTACAATTTTGTAATTTTTAATTATTTAAATGCTTAAAAATAGCTAAAAAATAAAGTGTTTATTTTAATTCCAATTTTATTTTTTTTAGTTTCCTCTAGTCATAAGGAGCTCCCAAAACTAATTTGGTGATTTTTAAAGTATTATTTTAATTATTATAATTATTTTAATTCCAAAAGTATGATTTTACTTCATTAATTCATTTAAGTGATCAAATTAACTCTAATTGACTTAAAATTTTTATGAGGAGCTCCTCTAACATTAAATAACAGTGGAGAATGATTTTTATATCATTTACATTTATAATTACTCCAAATTAATTTTATTTTAGTTTTTAGGGTTGGTGACAATTAGAATTATTTTTAATAAATCAAACTAAGTTTGTATTTTTCCTAGGGTCCTCTGACCACAATGAACCTACCACAATAAATTTTGTATTTTTCTGATGAGTATTTTAATTATTATAATTTTTATACAAAAACATGGATCATTAACTTGAAAATTAAATATCCATGCCTAGAGATCTCACCTGACCTTAGAAAAATCATAAAAGCCTCCTCATAACAGATATATCAAATCCCAAAAAATTAAGTCATGGTGAAATCTTTATGCAAATGGAAATCAAAATAAGAAAAACACCATTTAATTAATTAAAAATTTTACATACATCAAATAGACATGAAAGTATTTTCACATTCTTCTCCTCTGTTCACTGAACAAGAGAGTATTTTTATTTTATTTTTGTGATTTTTCTACATAAATATATGCATTTTTGAAGATCTGGTCATTTAAATAAATAAGAAAAATCCTATTTATCTACTTAAGTGACGCGGCACCACACAATCCTCGTACGCGTCGAGCTCTCCAAACAACGTCCTTTAGTTCGGCGTCGTTGTCCATGTAGCTGCCCCGTCAGCCCGCGGCTCCACTTCGTCTTCGCGTCCAACTGCATTAGGACCGTCCATCGCATAAACGCGCGATTGAACGGTCCTCCGTCATCATCCCAAACGAGCCAACCCGTGAGCCATCCAACTTCTAACCCTAATATCTCACTCGATACTCAACCAAATTAAGTGTGGTTTGTTCCTATAGAATCGGCTTGACTAGGAGAACACATCTATACGGTTAATTAACCCTTAAGTCAACTCTATGAACATGGAGAATCAAATGAAGTTTGGTTTAGGGTTATGGTTCAATACCCTTACCCAAGAGGTGTGACCTCAATTGGGTGCTTCCAAAAGCTTCCCTTGAGTCCAAAGAGCTCCTAGATGAAGCCTCAAGCTATGGTGAAATGCCCATGTATGAAATCAACCAAGACCGATTTAGGGGTTCGATCAAAGTCCACCTTAGGGTGCTCTGTGATGGGGCTTTTGTGGGGGATCTTCTTCTCTCACTGTGGGGATGTGTGGGTGCAATTAATTTGATTTTGGTGGAGTTTTGGGGGGTGTCCTGTTTCGGCTTTGGTTTTGAGCTCTGAAATTGTGCTCGAATAGTGGGCTTGAGGGCTTGAGGATGGTTGGGTTGAACTCAAGAGGTCTTGAAGAAGCTTTGGAAGCAATTTGGCAGAGTTTCCCCAAGGTATTTCAAGCTCTCCCCTCTTGGCCATGGATGTTAGGTTTAAATAGAGGGGGAAAGAGAGACCATCAAGGACAATTGGTGGGTGCCATAAGTTGCTTATATGGAGGGCAGCAATGTGCAAAAATCCAATTGGGATGAGGCAGCTTGGATGGGTTTAATTTTAGGTTTTAGCCAAGGGGGATCTTTTGGATTTGGATTTTTTGGTGGCTAAGGTGGTTGTCCGGCCAAGCTCAGGTCACCATCTGACTCAGGGAGGTCAGGGTTTTGGTTTGGTGAAGTCAATTGGGGTTGGCCATGTGTAAAGGTCTTGGATTAAAGAGGAATGGGGGAAGGGTCATTTTGGGTCAATTTGGGTCAATTCATAATTTGGGCTAGGTTCACCCCTCAAGGAAGGTTTGGGTGCTGAATAAAATCAGGAGGTTCAGCTTAATCATTGAGGATGAGTCGCCATCTAAAGAGATTTGGCTAAACATGGGTTAGAGTGATTCATTAAAAGAGTTAAAAAACCTTTTTAAAGAGGCTTAAATTTGACTTCTCTTCTTGTCATTAATAGCTTGGTAATGCGGCAATGCTCATATGGCTCACATATGGCTTGGGAATGGCTTCATGGCTTGACTTTCTTGCATGAGAAAGGATTTTGGAATTATGGGATATTTTTGTGGACTTTGTCATGAGGCTTGATTTAAAATGATTTGATCATATATTTAAAACATAGGAAATGATTTTTATTGAATGGATGATGAGGGGAAATTGTCATGTGGGCTTTTAATTGAATTTGGGCTTTTGGAATTAAACATGGTGAGCTTGGGTTTTTTTTTAAAGGTTGAATCTGGCCTAACATTTGGATCAATTTAATGTTGATTTGGCGTAGGGAGACATCATGAAGAGTTTGGAAGTGATTTCAAGTGATTTGAATTGAATTTGAAGGCCAATTTGGTGGATTTAGTCATATGGTCAAAATTGGGGCTTTTTGATTTGGGTAAAATTGGGCTTGAATTTTGTTTATATTAGGACTAAGGATACCAAATTTTTGGTTGGAATTGAAATTAGGCAAGATTGGGTTCAACTGGGCAAATTGGGGCTAATTTGGGGCAATTGGGCTCTTATTGGTTAATTTGGGGTTTTTGGTAAAATTGGGTAAAATTGATCAAATTGGGTCAATGTGATGGTTAAAAATTGAAATTGGGAATATTTGAGATGATTTTGGATTTTTTGGAATTTTTGAAATTCTTATGTCATGAGGGGCATTCTGGTAATTTTGGGCAATTTTGGGGGTATTTTGGGAATTTGGTGATTTATGTGAATTTTGGCCAATTTAGGTAGTGGTGAGTGGTTTGAGATGATTTTTCGGCAACTTTGGGTATTTTGAGATTTTTGGCAAAAATTAGGGTTATATGGATATTTTGGTATTTTGTTGATTTTGGGCTAGAATGGGCAAGTAAGCCATGAAGCCATGCCAAACCAATAGGAGCCATGTGGGGACTCATTTTGGATGCTCAATATGCTGGATCTAACCCTCTTAGCCAAAGACTAGGGGTATATGTTCATTCATATGAGCTTTCCAAAATGAATCATGAGACCAAATCAATGGGACTTAGGGTTTGGGGTATGTAAGAAAGTTTAGTGTGTGCAAGCCATCTCAACCAAAACCAGACCACCTAGGGTTAGTCCTAAGTTCTGACCATCCTATGTGAGACTCCCCTTGAGTTCCCAAGTACTGAACCCACCTACTAAGTGCTAGAGGTTAAGACCAATGTATGGAACTTCAAGTTGAGCAAAGAAGAGTTTAGAATTTCTAATGATGAGGGTTCCTTTTCTAGTCATCTAAGAATAGTCAACAGAAAAGTCCTATGACTAGACCCTAGACTACTAAAGAGGAAAAAGTTAGACCTCAACCAAAAATGAGGTCAGCACTTTCGAATGATGTCACACAAAAAATGGCCATTAAACCCAAAAAAATAGACTTTAAACATCTTAGATTTTCTATTCTCTATCATGATATAAGAAATCGTAAAATCTTGGGTGTGTTTGAATAGCGCTATAGCGCCATCCTTGGTGCTATAGTGTTGAACCAACCCAAGAGCAGGTTTTAGGGATGAACCATCCGTTGACGCCATTTTTGATCTTGGTTCGTCTTCTTCCTCTATTTTTCCCATTTTTTCTCCTCTAGAGCTTGGATTTGTGTTTAAATAGCTTGGAGAAAAGACTTCAAGATCTAGATTTCATCATCTTTTTGTAAGATCTTCTTCTTTTCTTTGGAATTTTTTTATTTTACCATGGATTTATTCAATATTGTGGGTTTGGCCGAAAATTTCAAAATTTGGTGGAATGGTGAGAAATCCATTGGTGAATGATTATTTAGTTTAGAATGTGTTTGTTGGAGCCTAAAAATCATATATTTGAGATTTATTGGAATTTTTTTTGGAATTTCAAGATTTATCATGGCTCCTAAAATGAAAAGAGGAAAATGAAAAGAAGCTTTTATGCTGATAAGTTTGCTAGCATGAAATCACAGAACCAATACAAAGATCTGCAATCCAAGAAACTGATTGCAGAATGAAGTTTCCTTCCTCCTAGTGGAATGGTTGAATATATGATTGCAGAGCGATAATGAGAAAGTTTTTGTTATTTCATTGTCGTCACTGTGATTTTTATTGTTAAAGAATTCTATGTGAATTTTTTTGATGAATCTGATGATTTGGTTTATGTGAGAGGGTAGTATGTGGATATAAGTTCTTTTCAGATTAATCACATTTAAAAGCTGCATAGTGTTCCTACTTGTTTCTTTTCTAAGTTTCATCCTAATAACGATGAATTGGACGAGATTATACAATTTTTGGATGGTAATGGAGTAAGGAAGATTAAGAATGGACATCTGGTAAAATTTTCTTTCTAGAAGCTAAATGTTCATTCTCGTGCATGACATTATTTTATTTATGGTAGATTGCTTCATACTAATCACTTCAGTGAGGTAACTCGAGAAATAACTACATTAAACTATTGCATTCAGATGAACAAATCAATTGACATCGGCTCTTTGATTTACAAGAATATGCTTATTTCTTCAAAGGGAGGAACTAGTGAAGGTATGGTTTATTCTGCTCTTATTACTGCCATGTGTGTTGAATCTGAAGTAAAATATAAAACTTGGAAAGAAGTTTTACCATCTCATAAACCCATTGGAAAATTTTTTTTGGAAATTTATGGAAAAATACTGGAGTAAAATCTAGAAGTAGAGGCTCTAATACTCCTTCTACTTCAGCTTCAGCTTCAGCTTCAACTTCTAGGCCTTCTACATCTAGTATTATGTCACTTAATGCTGTAATGGAATACTTATTTATTCAACAAGGAGATATCTTAACATTACAGAATGATCAGAAAAGTTTAGAAGCCCATCTTTATTATAATGATGAGTTTATGCATAAAAGAGTTGATTATGATATTGCTTCTAATGAGGCGATGTAGAAATTTTTAAGAGGTGACCATTCTGTAGTATTTCCTACTTTCCCCAGATTTATACCTTATAATTCTGATGGGGAGGACGATTTAGAGTTAAGTGAAGATGATGATGAAGATGATGAAGGTGGTGATGATGAGTAGTGTTATCTGTTTGTTTTGTTTTGTTTCGTTTTCTATTTTCTCCTATAGTTAGTTTGTTGTTGTATGTTTGTTAGAGTTTTATGTTTAAATTTGCATTTGTATTAAACTGTTAAAGTTATGTTTTTGCACTATATTGTTATATTATTTTTAATGTTCATCTTTTACTTCAATGTAAATTCTAGAATAGTCTTTTTATTTTCTTTAGACATGCTAATTTCACTTATCTTTATTATTTGTACCTGCATTATTCTATTATTTTTATACTTTATAATTTTTTCTTTCTGCCTGAACTATTCTGTTGAAATTAATTAATAATTTAAGTTTGTAGGGAAGGGAGAAAATCTTTTTAAAGAACTAAGCTTATTTGTCTTCAGAGAACTATATTTTTAAAATTTAATTTAACGTAACATGTGGTATGTTAGGATAACTTAAGATAACTATATTTTAAATTTTATAAATGTTATAAAAAACTTAAGTTAAGTTTTTAACGATAAAGGTTAGTTCCAAAGTTAAAATATTTAGTATAAGAGGAGAAGATTATGTTTTTACTATTTAAAGTAAAGAAAATTGTATTTTTGGAATTGTTAAGAATTTTAGAGTTTTACTTGAAAAAAGGAATTGAGACTTCATGAAAAATCTTTTTCAAAGCTAATACATTTTTGTCAAAATAAGGAAATGTGAAAAGTTTTTAATTTTAAGAAGAGGATGGAGGATTTCAAAATCATTAAAGGTTATCCAGATATAATAATCCTAACATGACATGAAAAGAAAAAGATCCTAATGAAAAAAAAAGAAAAGAAAAGAAAAATAAAAACAAATAAATAAAAAAAGAAGTGCAAGAATGAAAAAATGTGAGGAGAAGCTTGAGGAGATGCCTAATAAAAATTGGCTCCACTTGAATCATCTTAAGAAAAGGAACTTAATTACATTTAACATCCTTACTAATAAAGTCCTCATGAATTTTGTTTTACTATAATTCTTCTAAACATTAAAAATATGACCAAATTGCAATTATTCTTAAAATAAATAGAAAATCAGAACTCTTAGACTTGACTACTAGATATTATTACATTTTAGTTTTAACTTGAGTTATTAAAATTCTTTCTAAAGTTTCATTATCACATTTATAAAATAAAAATGCTAGAAATCTCTAAGTTAAACTCACTACCACAAGTTATAATTTTTACATAGTATAAAGGAGTTACTTGAGGACAAATGATGTTTAAGTTTTCGGGAATGATCCACCTTAAAATTACCTATTTTTAGTGCATATTTTATGATCATTTTATGCATATTTTTATTGATATTACACTTTAAAGGAAGGTATTTTGTATGTTTTTAGTTTCAGATACATGGAATGGACATTTGGAGAAATGAGGGAAAAATGAGCAAAAATGGTGCAATTCATATGGCGCCATAGTGTCGCCCTCTGGGGCTATAGCGCCATAGACAGGTATTATGAGCGCTATAGCGCCAGTAACGTCCCTTCTAGAATATCTATTAAATTTGATCAAATTTTGAAGTGGTATTTGAAGCAACCCTTAGTTATTTTCAGAGATATGTTAATAGGGATGAAAATTGGACAAAAAAGAAGACTTTTTGGCAGCATTTGAAGGCTTTAGGAAGTCCCACTTTTGTGTTTAAGTGTGATTTTAAGTGTGTTTTGTGTTGTAAGAGTAAGAATTTAGAGAATTCTTCAAGGAGACTCCAGAATTTGTGTTGAGGAGAAGACATGATGTACTTTGTGTTTGTGTTTAAGCTTTTGTTTCTCAAACTTGGATTTCAATACAAATTTGGTGTTTTTATTTTATTCTCCATGAATTCTGAGTAGTTTCCTTTCGTTCTCCTTGCCTTGGGAATTAATCTTGTGGGATGAGAAAGATTTACAGATTTCTTTTTACCTTAAAAAATTGTGATGACATTTTCACTAGTTATTCATTGACTTACAAAGTGGCCACTTGTGAGGTTAAAATCTGTTGAGAAACACAAAGATACAGGCGGGCGGCTATGATTTCACCTAATTAGTGAGTGTCACACCTCATTCTGGGCAGAGCCGTTGTGATCACCTATGAGAGAGTGCAAATAGATAGAGATATAAGTTTTGATGGGCATAGAACTGATGTTTCTAGGGTAACATATTAGATTCTTTTTCCAATTTAATTTAGAGTTTGAATCGTAAGGGTCCCTAGTAGGTCTTATAGAGAGGACACAGTGGATAATCCGAAGGTGAGAAGCCAAAATCTACTCAGCACTACTACATAGCTGGTGAAAAACTCTAAATTAGCCAATGTTCTTTGCTAGCACCAGGAAGGAGTAGAGAATATGAATGCTCCTACTTATCACAATACATCATCATATTTCTAGTCATTCAAATCTTACATAGATTAATATTTCATTACAAGGGAAAATATATTTTCATAACATTCAAACTCGTTAAATTTACTTTTATTAACCTTTTAAACATAACTATTTCTATCTGCTTTAATTTAGTCATAACCGTTGCGATCATTTCATTTTTATTTAATCTATAATTTTAATAGATTTTGCGTATGAGTTTTGCAAGACAATTTAAAAGAGTCTAACTTTCCTCGTGGGATTGATATTGGAGTTTTTAAAGAAAATTTTATATTACTTAGAACGTACGTATACTTACGTAGTACCTCCAGTGTGAAGCTTTATTATTTATTTTTCATATCATTTCATTTATTCACACTAGCCATTGAATATAATTTGGGCCAAGTTTTTAACAATATTTTTGAGATTAAAAATACACATTATTGTGAGTCAGGTTAATAGGCCTCAAGAAACTCTTCTGAGTAATGTCAAGATTAATCGTAAAGATTAGAACAAAGAGAAAATTAAAGTTATTCAACTAAGTAGCGGAAGAGAAGTGGAGAAAAAATTCATAAAGAGATTGAAGTTGAGAAAGAAGAGGTGGAAATTGAAAAGCCTGAGAAATATATTCCTCACGACTTCACCAATGAAGATTAAGTACAAAAACCACCTCCTTCATTTCCTCAAAAACTGAGACAACAAAAGTTGGAATTTTTTTTTTAATTCTTAAAAAATATTTAAGAAATTAACCATAAACACTCCATTTGTTGAAGCTCTGGAACAAATGGCAAGCTATGTAAAGTTTTTAAAGGTTATACTTAATAAAAAAGGGAGTTTACAAATAATGAGACTGTTGCACTTAGTGAAGAGTGTAGTGCTATAATTCAAAAAATACTTCCTGAAAAACTTAATGATCTAGATAAATTTACAATTCTGTGTGCTATAAGGAGATAGATTTTTGGAAAGGCTTTATGTGAATTGGGAGTTAGTATTAACCTTATGTCGCTATATATTTTCAGAAAGTTAGGTTTAGGAGAGATTTCCTTTACTGCTGTAACCCTTTAGTTAGCTGATCGTTTGATCACTTATCCTAATAAAGTAGTAGAAGATGTATTGTTAAAGGTTAATAAATTTATCTTCACAGTGGATTTCATTGTGTTAGATATGAAGGAAGATAACAAAATTTCAATCATTTTAGGGAGACATTTTTTCTTGCCACTAGAAGAGCTGTGATAGATGTAGAAAAATGTGAGTTAACCATGAGAGTCAATGATAAAGAAGTTACATTTAATATATCAAAATCAATGAAATACCCAGTAAAAGGAAGAGATGATGAATGCTTCAGAATGAATATTAGTGATTATTTAAATAACAACTATTTCTGTGATAATTTTGAAGAGAAAATTGGAGAAGAACATTTGAAGCATAAAGATGAGGATCAAAGGAAAAATAAATCCATTAAAGGAAGTAATGAGGATTTAAATTATGTTCAGGAAAGATTTGAGCTGTTGGACACTACGAAAAATAGTATAAATCTTATTCCTTAAATAGAAATACCTTCTAAACTTGAGATGAAAATACTTTCTACACATTTAAAGTATACATTTTCAGGAAATTTATCTACATTACCTGTTATAGTATCCTCAGAGTTAACTGAATTACAAGAGCAAAATTATTGGAAACTTTAAGCAAATATAAGAAAGCCTTTGGATGGACATTAGCTGATATCAAAAGAATTAGTCCATCAATTTGTATGCACAGAATTTTATTGTAAGAACATCATGAACCAAAAGTTGACCTTCAAAGAAGGTTAAATCTTATAATGAAAGAAGTAGTTAAGAAAATTTTTTTAAAATGGTTAGATGCCGAAATCATTTATCTCATTTTGAACTATGATGGAGTTAGTTCAATTCACTATGTTCCTATGAATGAGGGTGTGATTGTAGCTGTAAATGAGAAAAATGAATTGATGCCAATAAGACACATCACTGGTTGAAGAATTTGTATTGACTATACAAAATTAAATTCCGTTAGTAGCAAAGATCACTTTTCTCTACCTTTTCTGGACCAAATGTTGGCTAGCTGGGCACATATATTTATGCTTTTTGAATGAATATATGTATCAAAAAATTCCTATTGCTCTTGAGGATCAAGAAAAAACAACATTCACTAGTCCTTAGGGTTCTTTTTTTTAGACGAATATTTTTTTGTTTATGTAATGTACTTGCAACATTTCAAAGATGTATGATATCTATTTTCTGTGATTTAATTGAAAAAGGGATAGAAGCTTTTGTGAACAATTTTTTAGTGTTCAAAACTTTATTTGAATCATGTTTAAAACATGTAGAAAAAGTTTTAGAACGTTGTGAAGAGACAAATTTAGTATTAATTTGAGAGAAATATCAATTTATGGTTGCAGGAAGAATTGTACTTAGGCATAAAATTTCTGAAAAATAGTATGGAAGTAGATCCGACAAAAATTCAAGTTATAGCTAAACTATCTCCTCCTACTACAGTGAGAGGGGTTAGAAGTGTTTTAGGACATGCTAGTTTCTACAGGCGATACATTAAAGATTTCTAAAAAATCACAAAGCCTCTATGCCAACTTTTAGAAAAAGATGCAAAATTTGATTTTAACCAAGTGTATAAATGCCTTTGAATTATTAAAAGAAAAATTAATCACTGCCTCTATAATAGTTTCACATGATTGGGAGAGACAGTTTGAGCTAATGTGTGATGTTAGTGATTGTACAATTGAAGCAGTTTTAAGACAAAGATATAACAAAAATTTAAAATTAATATATTACGCTTGTAAAATTTTTAATGAAGCTCAAATTAATTAAATTACTACATAAAAAGAGATATTAGCAATTGTATATGCTTTTGATAAGTTATGGTCATATCTAATCAGAGTTAAATGTATTGTGCATACTGATCACTCTGCTAGAAGATATTTGATGCAAAAGAAGGAAGCAAAACTAATATTAATTAGATGAATCTTTTTAATGAAAAAATTTGACTTTGTTGTAGTAAATAGAAATAAAATTGATAATCAAATAGTTGATTATTTATCTAGGCTCGAGCAGAAAGAATCTTGTAATCTTGAAAGTGAAAGTAACAAAAATTTCCCTATTGAAAAATTATACACTATTAATGAAAAGCAAATAATATGGTATGCAGACATAGTTAATTTTATTGTTAGTGATCTTTTACTGTATGGATTGATAACACAACAACAGAAAAAATTTATTCAGGATACAAGATTTTATTTTTGGGATGACTCATATTTGTATAAGTAATGTAAAAATCAAGTTATTCGGAGATGTGTACTTTATGAAGCAACCTAATAAATTATTATAAAATGTTATAATTCTGAATTTGAAGAAAATTTTGGAATTAATTGAATAACAAAAAAATTTATAATCTGTATTTTAATGGCTAATCATGTGATGTTGAGGAGGAGAAAGGAAAGACGGGAATTTCAGTGGTCCCTTGTATGTTTTGCGGTTGAGGCGTTGCTTTGCTCACCAGTCACTACCGAGGTTGGCGAAGCGGGATCAGGATCGTGCGGCGCAGGGAGAGATGAGAGAAGCTTTAAAGGAGAAGTCGTGTGCGGTCGTGGAGTGGAAGGATCGGAGTGGCTTCTGCCGCGCAGAATGATGAGGGAAATCGTAACAGGAAGAAAATTCGTGAGTTTTACAGTTCATGTGCTCGAACAGGGAAGGAGATGAAGTTTGGTTGCGTCAACAGAGGAGGGAGCGATGGAGTTGAGAGCTTTTGTATCGATATGGAGAGGAAGACTCGGGGGTCTTGTGCAGTTTCAAAGTGAGTAGGTTGAAGTATTTGAGTGACTGAGGAATGGGATTATTGTGACATAGGAGCTTGAATAATTATCAAACTGCATGCGTGTTTGATCGGATCAAGTAAACTATTAGGTTGAGTTAATTTCTTCTTTTTTCATTTTCACAATTAACACAAACATGGCGTTGTTCAATCAAGAACTTCTCCTTCCTTCAGATTCATTAATTTAGATTTCTTTGTGATCCCTTCAAGTGGCTAATACAGTTTTTTTTTACAATAAGTCTTCAACTAATATTTTCCATAATGTTAATTTTGAACCATTGATCTTCTCCACTTTGTACATTGTTTCTCAGGTCATTGTTCCCACTCAACTTAAAGACCTTCAGAGAACCTCCGCTCTGACAACACTTATTGGGAGGATATTTTTATTTCCAAGAATTGCAAAAAAAATATAAACTAGATCAGGAACAAAAAATTGAACGGAAACATACAAACAAGAAATCCCAAAAAAATAACAGATTTAACATTGAAAAACACAAGAAAAAAAGCCACAAAGTCACAACACACCAAGAAATTTAATATGAAATGAGGAGAAATATTGTACAGTTTACAACACATTTAAACCCTTTCTACAATCTAGGAACTCACAAATACTCTTCCTCTCTCGATTACAGGACAGAAATTGCAGAAATTCATCCACAACTCACATTCACTGCTTGACATTACATCGTTCACGCACTGTTCTGTGAGAGTTTCTCTGAATCCTGCATGAAGGACAAATATCTATACTGCTCTAACAGTTTCTTGGATTGGATCGCCTGTCTTGAGCATGGGTTTCTTGATACTCTATTTCTGAAATGATGAAAAACTTGCTTCTGGGCACCATTGCGCCCCTCTTGGGCACTGCCTTTTCACGTGCTCGAATTTTGGAGAATTTGGTTGCCCCTGCCCCTAGGCGCTTGTTCTCACTAGTCACTTCTCATTGCCAATCAGACTCCATACATAACACTTTTCTATCACACAAAAGGCCTGAAGAATTCTTCCACTTCAACCAGCCAACTTGAATTCTACTATTAATATCCCCATCTATATCACCATTGCTTTGAAAAAAAAACCCCGAGATATCTAAATCGTTCATTCCTTTTAATAATTTGATCACCCAAAGTTACACTTTTGTTACTAGAGCTACTACTACTAAACTTACATTCTATGTATTCAGTTTTAGTTTTACTCAAATAAAGGCCTTTAGACTCCAATGTAGACCTCTATATTCAAGTTTTTCCTGGGCTTTTTCTCTCGTCTTATCCACGAGAAGGATATCATCAGCATAAAACATACACTAAGGTACATCCTTCTGTAAATGTCCAATAAGACCATCCAGAACTAAAGCAAAAGGATATGGGCTTAAAGCCAAACCCTAATGTAATCCAACAAAAATAGGAAAATATTTGGTCAATCCTCCTTCTGTTCGAACACAAGTAACAACTCTAGTATACATATTCTTAATGTCTTGAATATAATTCATATCAACACCTTTCTTCTCAAAAACTCTCCAAAGGATATCTCTAGGAACATTATCATAAGCTTTTTTCTAAATCAATAAAAATCAAATGTATATCCTCCTTATTATCTTTGAACATTTTTATCAAACCTCTCAATAAATATTTAACTTCCATAGTAGACCTGCCCAACATAAATCCATATTGATTATGAGAAATCTTTGTAATACATCTTAACCTATGTTCAAAAAATATCTCCCATAATTTTAAAGTATGACATGTCAAATTAATTCCTCTATAATTTGCACATTATTGTGCATCCCCTTTATTCTTAAAAATGGGGACCCAAATATTCTTCCTCTACTTCTCGGTCATCTTTTTAATTTTTTAAATAATATTAAAGAGTTTAGTAAGCAAATAAACTCCCCATTCTCCTAAATATTTCTAGACTTCAATTGTGATATCATCAGGTCCTACAGATTTTTCACCCTTGGTTTTCTTTAAAGCCTCCTCAACTTCTTTTTTACTAATGCGATGATAAAAATGCAACGTTTTATTATTATTAACGATATTAAGATCACTATGGTCGATTGTATTTTCAAAAAATTCATTAAAAAGTTTATCAAAATTACTCACCCACTTATATTGAATATCTTTTTATAAGAAAAATAATTTTTGATTTTTATCTTTAATACACTTTATTTGAGTTAAATCTTTACTTTTCTATTCTCTTTGTTTGTCTAGTTTATACATATATTTTTCATCCTCCTTAATATCTAATCTATTATGAAGATCGCTAAGATCGCTAAAAGCATAATTTTTAGCAACACAGATTGTTCTTTTAGACCCACTGTGAGCCGTTTGATACTTTTTCAATTTTTCTAAGGCGTTACATTTAAACCAATTTTTATAACATAACTTCTTATATTTTATTTTATTTTTTATTTTATGTGTGAAAACAAAAAATCTTATATGGAGATCCTTTTCCTATAGATCTTCGTCGATGTTGAAGGCTCTTTTGTTGTTTATATTAGAATATTAGAATATTAATATGTAGATTTTTGTTTTATTTAATTTAATTTGTTTTTATTTTGATTTTCTTTTCTCTCTTTATTCTGATTTTATTTCTTTCCTTACTAATAGATTCTGTAATGGGTATTTATACCCCTCTTTGCATTAATAAAATTTACCTTGGATTTCATTCTAACATGGTATCAGAGCCATGACCCTAGCCTAGCTATCGGGCTCTCCTTCCAACTGATTAGGTATGCTTTTAGCTATCTCTGTCTCCCTGCTTAGGTTCTTTTCAGTTCCCCTAATCCTGCATCCTGGATCCTGTCTCCAGGATCCCGACTCCAGGTAGCTAGGTTCCCACCTCTAGTGAAGGTCCCCAGGCTGCCAAGTTCCCGTCTCCAAAACTTGTTCTTTCGGTGACTCCAAGTAAGATCTTTCTCAGCATTATCACAAAGTTCAATTTGAGTTAAGTGTCCAATAACTTAAGTTCTTTCGGTGCCCCTAGTGGAATCTTACCAACAATTGGAACCTTGCGATGTCTCAACAGCCTAACATCTTGTTTGGCTCAATTGGAACCATGACGAATTACTCCAGCACTGAGTCGTCATCAAAAGGGCATGGAAAATTCACAAAATGATAGTAATTTTCTCCGGAGAATCAATTCCAACCTTCATTCCTCCACAGACCGGAGGACAGGAAAACAACTTGAACTTCTTGATCACAACTCATGAACTAAACGTCAATAACTTTCTCCAATAGTCCTAATCTGTATCTTTATTCATCAAATGGCGTGGGAAATTTTCAAATGTGGTGGTGGACCATGGATTCACTCAAGCTCAATCAGACCACACTTTCTTCTTCCAACATTCCTCAAATAACCAAGTAGCTATCCTTATCGTCTAGGTGGACCATGGATCGTATTAAAGAGTTTAGTAAGTAAATAAACTCCCAATTTTCCTAAATATTTCCACACTTCAATTTGGATATCATCAGGTCCTACAGACTTTTCACTCTTGGTTTTCTTTAAAGCCTACTCAACTTCTTTTTTACTAATGCGACGGTAAAAATGCAACCTTTTATTATTATTAACGATCTTAAGATTACTATGGTATCGTATTTTCAAAAACTTCATTAAAAAGTTTATTAAAATTACCCACCCATCTATGTTGAATATCTTTTTATAAGAAAAACACTTTTTGATTTTTATCTTTAATACACGTTATTTGAGTTAAATTTTTACTTTTCTTTTCTCTTTATTTGGCTAGTTTATATATATATTTTTCACCCTCATTAGTATCTAATCTATTATGAAAATTACTAAGAACATAATTTTTAGCATCACAGATTGTTCTTTTAGACTCACTGTGAGCCGTTTGATACTTTTTCAATTTCTCTAAGGTGTTACATTTAAACCAATTTTTATAACATAACTTCTTATATTTTATTTTATTTTATTTTATTTTATTTTTTTATGTGTGAAAACAAAAAATCTTATCTGGAGAACCTTTTCCTATAGATCTTCGTCGATGTTGAGGGCTCTTTTGTTGTTCATATTAGAATATTAGAATATTCATATGCAGATTTTTGTTTTATTTAATTTAATTTGTTTTTATTTTGCTTTCCTTTTTTCCCTTTATTCTGATTTTATTTCTTTTCTTACTATTAGATACTGTAACGGGTATTTATAGCCCTCTTTGCATTAATAAAATTTACCTTGGATTCTATTCTAACATAGTATTAGAGCCATGACCCTAGCTTAACTATCGGGCTCTCCTTCCAATTGATTAGGTATGATTTTAGCTACCTCTGTCTCCTTGCTTAGGTTCTTATCGGTTCCCCTAATCCTGCATCCTGGATCCCGTCTCCAAGATCCCGACTTCAGGTAGCTAGTGTCCCACCTGTAGTGAAGGTCCCCAGGCTGCCAAGTTCCCGTCTCCAAAAATTGTTCTTTCGGCAAAGGGTTCCATAACTTGTTCCTTCGGTGACTCCAAGTAAAATCTTTCAGCAATATCACAAAGTTCATTTTCAGTTAAGTGTCCAATGACTTAAGTTCTTTCGGTGCCCCTAGTGGAATTTTACCAGCAATTGGAACCTTGTGATGTCTCGACAACCTAACATCTTGTTTGGCTCAATTGGAACCATGATGAATTACTCCAACACTGAGATGTCATCAGAAGGGCATGGGAAATTCATAAAATGACAGTAATTTTCTCCAGATAATCAATTCCAACTTCCATTCCTCTACAGACCGGAGGATAGGAAAACAACATGAACTTCTTGATCACAACTCATGAACTAAATGACAATAACTTTCTCCAATAGTCTCAATCTGTATCTTTATTCATCAAAGGGCGTGGGAAATTTACAAATGTGGTGGTGGACCATGGATTCACTCAGGCTCAAACGGACCACACTTTCTTCTTCCAACATTCCTCCAATAACCATGTAGCTATCCTTATTGTCTATGTTAACAATATTGTTCTCACAAGTAATGATATACAAGCATTGTAATGTTCGAAAGACATTCTTGTTGCTTCTTTTGAAATGAAGGACTTGAGATCTCTCCGGTACTTCTTAGGAGCGGACATTGCTCGATCATCTCAGTGTATTTGCTTGGCTCAGTGGAAATATGTCATTGACCTGTTGACAAAGAACGATCTTCTCGAGTGCAAACCAATGGTTGTCCCGTTGGATCCCAATGAAAAATTTCTTGATGTTTCAAATATAGTTCCTGTAAACACGATTAACTACTAACATCTTGTGGGAAAACTCATTTGCTTTGCCCATACATGCTCCGACATATGTCACAAAGTTGGGATAGTTAGTCATTATATTCATTATCCCTATAAGCACGAACTCCAAGCTGTCCACCAGATTCTCCACTATTTAAAATACACATCGGACTTAGGTTTATTTTTTTTCCCGTCACACCTCTCGTTCTATTGCAATTTACACAGATGCAGATGGGCTAGGTCGTCCATGATCAGTGATCTACCTTGTGGTACTGCTTATTTGTGTGGGGAAACTCGGTCACATGGAAAAACAAGTAGTAGTTTGTGATTGCTCGGAGCAGTGAAAAGTCAAATTTCAGTCAATGTCTCTGGGAATTTGTGAAGTTCTAGGGTTACACATTATGCTCTACGAACTAGGTATGACAGTCTCCGCTCCCCTACAGTTGTTCTGTGATGGCGGGGCTTCCATTAGCATTGCTCACAACCTGGTCCAGTTTGATCGTATATTGAGATTGACCATTACTTTATTAAGAAAATACTTGAGTTTGGAGAAATTTGTGTTCCGCTTATGTCATCTAGTGATTAGCTGGTAGATATTCTCACAAAGAATTTTTCTCAGCGACTACTAAATGATCTTGAATCCAAGTTGAATATGACTGATATCTATGCTTCAATTTAAAGGTGTTGAAGGAGAGTACTAGAATATTTGAATATTAATATAAAGATTTTTGTTTTAATTACTTTGATTTGCTTTTATTTTCTTTCCATTTTTTCCTTTGATCTGATTTTATATCTTTCCTTGCTAGTAGATCCTATAATGGGTATTTATATCGCTCTTTGTATCAATAAAAAATATATTGGGTTCTATTCTAACAGTTTGAAATCTTTACATTAATGTTGGTCTCCAGTAATAGATTTTCATATCAAACATGCAAAATAGTAGGATTAACATCATATCTCAATAGAGTAGTTGTTGTTGTCCATTATAATTTAAAGAGAAATTTCTAATATTTATACTTTTAAAAAACACTTAAATAAACTTTTAGAGCAATGGCCTATGTCCTATCCCTGTCTCACTCTGTCACACATGTTGGTAATAAATTTTATTTCTTCTAATGTCAAACATCATTTTCATGTCTGACACATGTTGGCTCTCCTCCAAATATTGCCTGTAGATCTTGGCATACACTATTCTTAAGTGTTTTGAGCATCTCAGCCTCATTCTACAAGCAATATTTAAATAGGGATTTAATGCCTAGATTAAGAACAAATTAATGGGTAAGGTTTTTATTATGTTCTTTTGGCATAAAGGTTCAAATATTTGTCATGATTGAACTCATAATGACACACTTGAACCCAATGCAGAGCGTTTCAGTTTTTGGCGTTCCAAACAAATTTAAATTTTATTATACAATACGCTGCTATTAAGGAGAAAATACAAAATTTGGTTTGGAGAAAATTGTCAGCTGTCAAAAACAGTTGTGATTTCATGGAAAAACTTAAACTGAAGCTGGTAAATAAGATCTGTACTAGTGGTACTGAAGAAATCAATTGCAAGTGCCCAGGATGAAAGGATTCAGAGATGACAAGATTGTCTCAGCTCATCGTAACTACTTGCACCAGTTTATGAATAAGAAGCAACGCATCTTTTTTAAGTACTAAAAAATCTGTTCAATTACTACTATGCATCAATTTCTCTCAGGAGATTTTAAGTTGGCTTAGTAGAACTTCTCAAAAAAAAAAATCAGCTGAAATGATAAAAATGAAATATTTGTTTCAGCTTTAACTGCAACATTTAATATTATGTAAGATGGTGAGACTTCTACTTTCTTTTGGATGACTTGATGAACCAATATAAGACATAACATAAAAAAGTGGATTTGACATAACAAGTGTACCGCAACATGTATTTATGTAGGCTCATAAACTGCACAGGCACTTTTTTTACTTTTTTAATTTTTAATTATTTGTCTTTTACCAATACAGTGAAGTTATTTATGTTACTAGTCTGATTACCTGAACTAGAGG
>JXCR01145726.1:1942-15135 GCA_002079205.1 Phalaenopsis hybrid cultivar
CTAAAATAACAAGCCATAGGATTTTGAGGTTGTTTGCTTATGCAACATAAATGTTCACCTTACCTTTAGGTCTTTGTATAGCTATACTATACAATATAAGCCCTAACTCGTCTTAGGATTCCGAGATTTTCGTTCGACACGACCTAAATCCTCACATCTTTCAGGCTATTTGTGTGATCATTTCACATGAATGTAAGCCCTAACTATTAAAATTTACACGATGAAATATTGAAATACTTCTCTCTAAACTAAAGCCAAACAATAGGATAAAATGGGAAGTCACCGAGATTCTCTTCCTGATCTATGAAATCTCCTTGTTCTTCCTTCTTCGGATTCCAAAAACAAAACGTTCCAAATTCGAGTCATTTCCGATTCACACCTCTTTGTTTAGTTTCGTCAAAAAGTCTTATTCTTTTGACCTCTTTGAAGATAATATTTACTGTTTTTTATCAAAAATTTTCTTAGGTGACTTCGGTTATCTAAGATTTAATTAACTGTAGAGGCTTGCTCTTATANTGTTCCAAATTTGAGTCATTTCCGATTCACACCTCTTTGTCTGATTTCTTCAAAAAGTCATATTCTTTTGACCTCTTTGAAGATAATATTTACTGATTTTTATCAAAAATTTTCTTAGGTGACTTCGGTTATCTAAGATTTAATTAACTGTAGAGGCTTGCTCTTATAAGAAGCTTGCCCGAACCCAGCTTAAAATAAACCCTATTTAATTCTTCATATTAAATAGGAGAAATTGTCGGCAAATAAAATGGTTTCGCAGACCAAATGAATGTCATATTTTTCTTAGTTTATTTGATCGAGTTTCATCCTCAAGTCTTGTGTTTATCCTTCGGGATATATACAGGTTTTGAGGTATAGTGCTCTTTTATTTAAACTATGAAAAGTGTGGGGTCAGTTTGATTTCATATNTAGTGCTCTTTTATTTAAACTATAAAAAGTGTGGGGTCAGTTTGATTTCATATATATATATATATATATATATATATATATATATATATATATATATATATATNTGCGAAACGGGCAAAGGAATTTCGATTCCAGTGATCGACAGCTTCCTACGGGTAACTCCTCATCTAAAATAATACCAACAATTTTCTAAACTTATATTTAAGTATTGACATATTTACTAGTAAAGTTTCATGAAGTTATTTTTCATATGGATATTCTTAGTGGCTTTAATATGACAATTTGTAATTTTCTTTGAAATGAATAGAAAATAAGAAATCTTAGACTTGAGTGCTAAATATTCTTATAGATTTAATATTAACTCGAGTTATTTTGCATTTTTTTTAAGTTATGTTATTGTATTTAGTGAACTAAAATATGAAAATCTGGAAGTTGAATTCTTTGCCATGAGTCATATTTTATGAAGTAGAGGAGTTACTTGAGGACAAGTAATATTTAAGTTTGAGGGATTTTGATGCACTAAAAATACATGCATTTTTAGACCTATTTTTTATACTCATTTTTAGTGATATTGCACTTTAAAGGAAGGTTTTTCATGTTTTATTGTAGGTTGTTGATTTTTAGTACTTGAAGCAAAAAAGAAGCAAAAAAGATGGAATTTGGAGTCAAAATGGCGTTTTTGAAGAAATACTTAGTGTCAACGGTGTCAGGATGGAAGCCGACTGCGCAGACCTATAGAACAGAGGTCGAACTATCCTCAACACTGACGGTGTCAGGGCGTCATTTAATAGAGAGCATTGAATTAATTCATGGGCCACTAGCGCCGATGGTGTCAATGTTGGTGCAAGACCTATTTATAGAAGATTTGACGAATTTGTATGCTTTTTGAAGAGTTTTTGGATGCGCCTATTGCAAAACTGACATTAGGCTTTATTTAGAGCATAAATTGATCAGAAAAGTCCCCCCTTTGACCTCTTTCCACTCTCTTCCATAGTTATCCACATTCCCCACATCCACTTAGAGTCCATTAGTCATTTACTTTTTAGGGTTTTGAGTTTTTCTAGTGAGTTTAAGTGTGAATTCTTCTCTAAGAGTGTTAGAGAGGGAGAGAAGTGAGAGATTTCTTCTTCCTACATCTTATAAGAGAGGCTACAAGGGATTTGCTTTGAGAAAGAATTTCAGATAAAGATTGTTTGTTTATTATTGTTGTATAAACATTCTTTTATAAATGAAATTTGTGTTTTATTATATCTTTCTCATGAAGTCTGAGTAGTTTCTTTTATCTTTATCCCTACTCTGAGATATGGTGAAATGAAGAGATAATTTGGATGTGCTAATTTAAAATATAAANGTTTCAGATAAAGATTGTTTGTTTATTATTGTTGTATGAACATTCTTTTATAAATGAAATTTGTGTTTTATTATATCTTTCTCATGAAGTATGAGTAGTTTCCTTTATCTTTATCCCTACTCTGAGATATGGTGAAATGAAGAGATAATTTGGATGTGCTAATTTAAAATATAAAATAAATTGGGATGGTTTTTCAACTCCATTCTTAATTTACTTTTCGATCTGGCCAATTAAATTATTAAAATATGTTGTGAAACATATGATCCAGGAAATGGAGTATGAGTTCTACAGCAAGAGTGAGAATCACATTTAATTCCATGAATGAGTATTTTGTTCATGGAATTAAGTGCAAATAAATAGGAAAATATATTTTTTTGGGTGTAGAATTGGAGATTTTAGGGTGACAGACTAAAATCCCCAATTTGGACTTAGTGTTTAAGAATTAAAGCAAGCGTTAGCCTTCAGGGGAAGGGAAGTGGGAGCTATAGAGTGAGAGTCAATATCCTCCTAGCCTAACCACGGATTTAGGGACTAAACTTGAGATTAGCTAATAATTTTCTATAACACTGAATCAGGGTAGAGAATTAAAATTGTTCCCATTTGGTACAATACATATTTAAACCATTTATCTCATTTTACCAAAAACACATTGTAGTAGGAAAGATGCTTTTTCATATTAGAAAACTTCTTCACATAAAACATAGTTTAGTAGTTACTATTTAAACTTTGCATTTTAGTTTTACTAGTAGTTAATAATTTAGTTCTGATAGTATCTTAAATAATTTGAAATTAGTGACAGTAAATTTATTTTATTTCTGTGAATTTCTTAGTTAATTTATCGTTTCAAATTTAAACCTTCCTCGTGGGATCAAAATTTGGGGCTTAAATAGAAAGTCTTATATTACTTGATAACGATACGTATACTTGCGTAGAATCCCAACATAAATTGCTTAAATTTCTTATTCATAAAATAACGCATCAAGTTTTTGACATCATTGTAAAGCGGAGTCAACTTTATAAGTTTTACACAACTATATTTTCAGGATTGGCGTCCTAACCCTAATTTTCTCTTAGCGAGTGTAGGAGGATTTTGTGACTTTATTTGGCCATGACAAGCTCTAGCTGGATGTGTGGTGAATTATAAACATCTGAATAAGCATTGGGTATTTTTCACATCATAATTGAACCTTTCTGATGGCAGGTTTTCCCGGGTAAGGCTAAATTACCGTTAACTATGTCTCCTTAGAACAATTGTCGGAGAGTCCTGGATGGATGTCTTGAGCTACGGGATGCTACGGGCAAACCATGGACCATCTTGAATCATACATGTGGACGCTCTACACTCATGAAATCAAAAGATTATGCCAACAAACATGAAGGATATGAGGAAGAAGAAGTTAAAGAAGGGGAAGAGAATGGGGGAGATAAGCTCCCCTGACTTTCTTCTCTTGAGGAAGATGAAGCTCTTCCTCTCTTGCTCTCCTAAAAAGCTTCTTTAAGGCTCCTTCAAAAGCTCTCCATGTACTCTCCAAATTCTCCCCAAAGGCTCCCCAAGCTCTTTCAGCATACTGATGGAAAGAATCACCTAACCATGAAGAAAGGAGGCTCTCTAGTTTTAAACTAGATCACCCAAGGAAAATCTATCATTTACTCTCATTAAACCCCCATCTAAGCATCCAAAGTAGGGCCAAACGAGGTATTATTTACCCACATTTCCCATCCAAAGGCTCATCATCACACCTCTATAATTTCGGCTGCATGGGAGTCAAATCGGGCTAAAAAAATGGCTTTTTTCATGATCAGGGAAGGTACAGGAGCCCAGGCGCCACAAACCTAGAAGCTAGGCACACAATTTGACATCATAACACTAGGCTGCTGACACCCTAAGCACCAGTCTGGAGCCTAGGTGACACTAAAGCGTCACCTACTTTCCCAGTTCTCCCGAGAAGGGCATTTTTGGCTATTTTAGGAACCTAAGTGCGTGAATCTGGTGCCAGACTTCCATAGGCTCAATTTTAGATGCCCAAGAAAGCATCTTAGATGTCGAGGTTCCTGGGTTAGTGCCTAGGTACCGGTTTATCCCAAAAATCCTGAGTTTTTTTTCGAGCGCTAAAGAGGGGATTTTTTCAATTCGTAAGTTACGAGAGACTCTATTTGAGCGAAACATAGTCCCATAACTTTAGAATTAGATATTTTGTTTGGCCATTACACAGGAACATCATTTTAAAGGTCAACCTAAGCCATGACTTGGGTAGGGCATCCCGAACCCTAACTTTCCCGTAGCTTGTGGAGTAGGATCCTCGACTTCACTTGGACACAAGAGGCTCTAGACAGATGTGTGGTGACGGTGACTTCTAAACACTAGGATAGGCACCAAGCATGTCTCGTGTCCTGAATAAGTCCCTTTGATGGCATGTTCTCCTAGGTGAAACTAAATCACCGCTAACCTAACTTCTTTCTACGAACAAGTGTTAGAGAGTCCCGGGTGGCTGTCTTAAGCTACAAGATGCTACGAACAAACCATAGACTATCTTGAGTTGTGCAGGTGAATACTCTACACTCATTGACATCAAAAATTGATGCCAACATGGATACATGTGTGTATATAGAAGTAAAGGACAATGGTTCGCCATATAACATATCAGTCTGAAATATTAGGATCATATATAAGTGTTATTACTGGAAATCTTGTGTTGACACTCATATCATTTTTTGATTGGCACAATAAAGGCATGTAGTCTTTCAAAAAAAATGTTAGGAGAGATAGAGGTATTTTGAAGATATTAAATAATTTATATAATTATTTATTATTTTATTCATGATTTTCTAGCCAAGTAATTTGCAGGCAGAATTTGATTTTATTGGTCATATATGTCATTGGACTTTGAAATCTGTTGACACTAAATGGTGTAACTACAACAATAACCTAAACTTGGAGCATTAGGATAGTCGCCTCACACACGTGATTATGAATGATGTTTTTAAAGGACTAGATGAATTTCAATGGTGTCAACTTGTGACGCAATAGTCACAACCTAAAAATCATATTTTCATCATACTTTTTCTAACTTGAATTGAGCAAATAAATTAATATTTCTGTTGCAGTTGACTGAGAGAAACTGATAAAAACAATATAACATTTTTTTTGTAATAAACTATAAATAGTAAGTATATCAAATTAATTTTCTTATCATTTTTTTTTAGAGGCAATTCATGATAGAATGGAATTTTGGGAACTTAATAAAATACATAAGGATCAAACATTATAATCTGCAGATGTTAAGAAGAAATGAGTAATAATATTAGCTTTATCTATTTATAATGATTAATCAAATAAATCATTACGAAATTAATTATATGTATTTTTGTAAGGTAAACGCAAACTTGTACAACATTAGTGATGGAAATGTTAACCTCTGATACATAAATGAGGGTTTTTTTTGGTTGTCATNTCCTAAGCACCAGTCTGGCGCCTAGGTGACACTAAAGCGGCATCTACTTTCCCAGTTCTCCCGAGAAGGGCATTTTTGGCTATTTTGGGAACCTAAGTGCGTGAATCTGGTGCCAGACTTCCATAGGCTCAATTTTAGATGCCCAAGAAAGCATCTTAGATGTCGATGTGCCTGGGTAGTGCCTAGGTACTGGTCTATCCCAAAAATCCTAAGTTTTTTTTCGAGCGCTAAAGAGGGGATTTTTTCAATTCGTAAGTTACGAGAGACTCTATATGAGCGAAACATAGTCCCATAACTTTAGAATTAGATATTTTGTTTGGCCATTACACAGGAACATCATTGTAAAGGTCAACCTAAGCCATGACTTGGGTAGGGCATCCCGAACCCGAACTTTCCCGTAGCTTGTGGAGTAGGATCCTCGACTTCACTTGGACACAAGAGGCTCTAGACAGATGTGTGGTGATGGTGACTTCTAAACACTAGAGTAGGCACCAAGCATGTTTCGTGTCCTGAATAAGTCCCTTTGATGGCATGTTCTCCTAGGTGAAACTAAATCACCGCTAACCTAACTTCTTTCTACGAACAAGTGTTAGAGAGTCCCGGGTGGCTGTCTTAAGCTACAAGATGCTACGAACAAACCATAGACTATCTTGAGTTGTGCAGGTGAATACTCTACACTCATTGACATCAAAAATTGATGCCAACATGGATAGATGTGTGTATATAGAAGTAAAGGATAATGGTTTGCCATATAACATATCAGTCTGAAATATTAGGATCATATATAAGTGTTATTACTGGAGATCTTGTGTCGACACTCATATCATTTTTTGATTGGCACAATAAAGGCATGTAGTCTTTCAAAAAAAATGTTAAGAGAGATAGAGGTATTTTGAAGATATTAAATAATTTATATAATTATTTATTATTTTATTCATAATTTTCTAACCAAGTAATTTGCAGGCAAAATTTGATTTTATTGGTCATATATGTCATTGGACTTTGAAATCTGTTGACACTAAATGGTGTAACTACAACAATAACCTAAACTTGGAGCATTAGGATAGTCGCCTCACACACGTGATTATGAATGATGTTTTTAAAGGACTAGATGAATTTCAATGGTGTCAACTTGTGACGCAATAGTCACAACCTAAAAATCATATTTTCATCATACTTTTTCTAACTTGAATTGAACAAATAAATTAATATTTCTGTTGCAGTTGACTGACAGAAACTGATAAAAACAACATAACATTTTTTTGTAATAAACTATAAATAGTAAGTATATCAAATTAATTTTCTTATCATTTTTTTTACAGGCAATTCATGATAGAATGGAATTTTGGGAACTTAATAGAATACATAAGGATCAAAAATTATAATCTGCAGATGTTAAGAAGAAATGAGTAACAATATTAGCTTTATCTATTTATAGTGATTAATCAAATAAATCATTACGAAATTAATTATATGTATTTTTGTAAGGTAAACACAAACTTGTACAACATTAGTGATGGAAATGTTAACCTCTGATACATAAATGAGGGTTTTTTTTGGTTGTCATGGTTTCTAAACACCTTGGAAGGGAAGTAACATAGGGGTTTGGACTCACCCAAACTCAATTTTTTCCACGCATTACCACAAATGTGGTTGGTAGCAAAATATGTCTATTGCTGCTCAGGTTGATAGATTAGAAAAAGATGTGCACTTCTTTTGATTTGAGATGAGATAATTTATGCTACAACTACAGCCAAATTATCAACCACATGATGGATCACACTGTTCCAAGGTGCTCAAAGTTTTTATTTCATTTTAATCATCTTAATATTATTAATTGAATATATGTTATTTATTATCAGGGATGCAACGAGCCTTAATCTGATTCAGCGAATTGAAATGGAATCTCACGCAACAATCATTTATACTTCATGCACTCTGATTTAATGCATTTTGATTTTTTGTATTGTAAGATTGTTGGAGGTTTATCTCATGGATTGTTAGATATTTTAATTTTTATGTGATGTTACAACTTAGTTTGTAGAATTTCTGTGTTTTTATGTTCACTATATACTTTTTTTTGAAAGTTCATGGAGATTGAACAGATGGATTGATATATGTTTGGATCTATTTGAAATATTAGTGCTTCTTCATATGAATTATTTTTTTTTTATTTTTTATCTTTTTTTTCTTTTTTTTTTTTCACATTTGGGGAATTTACATGCATGCCGCCCTCTTTCTATGTATTTACATTGTTAACATAAACTTCAATTTTTACAGTTGTACTATAAATTGGAAATGTAAAAANGTTTGGATCTATTTGAAATATTAGTGCTTCTTCATATGAATTATTTTTATTATTTTTTATCTTTTTTTTTCTTTTTTTTTTTCACATTTGGGGAATTTACATGCATGCCGCCCACTTTCTATGTATTTACATTGTTAACATAAACTTCAATTTTTACAGTTGTACTATAAATTGGAAATGTAAAAAATTGAAGTTTAGGTATTGACATATAAATACATAGAATTGAGTTATATATATATATATATATATATATATATATCACAATTCTATGTATTTATATATATTTGTGTGTGGGCGTATGTATCTGGAATTTTGTAATCTTCTTTCACATATATTTATGTTATTCTATATAAAGGTTTATTGAAAATATGTATAATTACAAAATACAATTTAAAAAATATATTTAAAATATCAACTATTACAATTGATTGGAATATCATCACAGTTGTATACAAAAAAGCTGTCGCGTGGATCTTAAAGAAATCGAACCTCACAGACGATGACCAGACGATTGAGACGTCTTATCGCTCTAAAACCAACCACATGATCAAGAATCGACCGACATAACTATTGTGAAAGATCTGAATGACAGGCCACACCTGTAGTCCCGTCTGACCAGAGCGCTGGTGAGAGCCTTTGATCGCAGCCAATTGGCTGGTCCACTTTTATCGCGACAGATGAGATCACCACTCGACCAAACACCTCGAGCGGCCGCACAAGGCACGATCACCACTCAGCCGGTCACCTAAGGTGGCAAAATTTAAGCAAATCAACCAAATAATTATCATCATATTAGAATTCAAATTGTAATACATATATAATATAAAATCTATATGATCGAGTCGAACATCAAATGAAATAAGAGTAGTTACAATAACAGTTCTCTCTTTTATGTAATTGTACAAAGCACACTTCTATAAATAGAAGGCAAAAACATGAATAAAAGAACCTCTCCTAGGTTTCTCTCGATAG
Source organism: Phalaenopsis hybrid cultivar (assembly GCA_002079205.1). Classification (NCBI taxonomy): domain Eukaryota; kingdom Viridiplantae; phylum Streptophyta; class Magnoliopsida; order Asparagales; family Orchidaceae; genus Phalaenopsis; species Phalaenopsis hybrid cultivar. The sequence goes on from JXCR01145726.1 coordinate 10,950, forward strand.
CGAATTATAGGCTAATCCTACTTTCTCTCCTTGCTCCGTCAATTTCTAACTTTTAANCGATGAGATCACCACTCGACAAAACACCTCGAGCGACCGCACAAGGCACGATCACCACTCAGCCGGTCACCTAAGGTGGCAAAGTTTAAGCAAATCAACCAAATAATTATCATCATATTAGAATTCAAATTGTAATACATATATAATATAAAATCTATATGATCGAGTCGAACATCAAATGAAATAGGAGTAGTTACAATAACAGTTCTCTCTTTTATGTAATTGTACAAAGCACACTCTGTAAATAAAAGGCAAAAACATGAATAAAGGAACCTCTCCCAGGTTTCTCTCGATAGCGAATTATAGGCTAATCCTACTTTCTCTCCTTGCTCCGTCAATTTCTAACTCTTAAGGTGTGTTCTCAACGGATAATTCAGGATTCGACAATAATTAAAATCACTGTGAAAGTCATCGCAACTAAAAACCTTCTTAGAGAGTTTTTGACTATAAGTATTCGCAGTCCTACTAATTAGCAGCGCATTAACGAAAACAGTAGTTAAAATCGCTTNTTTAAGGTGTGTTCTCAACGGATAATTCAGGATTCGACAATAGTTAAAACCACTGTGAAATTCATCGCAACTAAAAACCTTCCTAGAGGGTTTTTGACTATAAGTATTCGCAGTCCTACTAATTAGCAGCGCATTAACGAAAACAGTAGTTAAAATCGCTTTCAAAGTCATCATAGTTAAAACTTTTCTTGACAATTTTAAACCCACCACTAAATTGTTAGGTATGGTTGGGGGGAGCAAGGGCGTCTTGATAATTTATCTATGGGTTTTTAATATGTCAATATATATGTGTAACTCTTGGGTATGTAACTTAACTCCCATCTGAATAGTGAAATTCACAGCTCGCTCCCGAGGATGTAGGGATCCTGCCGAATCTCGTTAAATCTCTGCGTTCATTTTCTGGATTTGTGTCGATTCCTGTGTTTGTTTTACCCTAAATTTCATAACAATTGATATCAGAGCGAGGTTTTGTTCTATGACGGAGGAGATCGATGCAGAAAGAAGGAAGAGGAAGAAGAACAGAAATTTAGAGAAAAAGAATTTGTGGTTCCCATTGCAGCGAGCGGACGAAGGCACAGATTTGGCGCTGGAAGGCTCCCAGTTGTTTGAGGCTGCTGAGCGTTCGCGACGAGGAAGTTCGCTCGAGAAGAGCGAATTGCGGCAGTTCGCGAAGGAGGCTTTGCTGTTTCGGCGAAGAGGAACGCCAGCCAGAGTAGTTCGTGCGGAGGAGTCAGTTCGCGCGGAAGCAGCACGGGGGAGTCGTGCTTTGCGCGATAGTTGCTGCGCGGCAGTTCGACATCAAGGAATCTCTTGATTTGTAGCAGAAGAATATTCCCTCTTTAGTGTGGAGAAATTTTGGAGCCTGGGCAGCAAAATATTCCTTTTTTTCTCTTGGGGTTCATTGTGGTAGTTAGCCTGGGCAAGGGAAGGAGAAAAGGAAAACTTGGAATTTCTGCCGTGGGAGGAAGAGAGGAATATTCCTTGAATATCCCTTGGAATCTAGATTTTCTTTGCCACAGGTTGAAGGAATCGCCCGAGAGGATTGTAGCGATAGGAGAAGCCGCCAGTTTCACAAAGGAGAGGAGTTCGTGAATTTTGCGGATTGTTCACAGGTTTGTCGCACGAGGANGAGGTTGAAGGAATCGTGCGAGAGGATTGTAGCGACAGGGGAAGCCGCCAGTTTCACAAAGGAGAGGAGTTCGTGAATTTTGCGGATTGTTCACAGGTTTGTCGCACGAGGAGTAGCAACATGTGCAGTTGCAATGGAGTTCGCAGGTTTGTCGCACGAGGATTTGCGACATATGCAGTTGCAGTGGAATTCACATGTTTGTTGCACGAGGAGTTGCGGCATGTGCAATTGCAGCGGAATTCTCAGGTTTGTCGCACGAGGAGTTGTGGCATGTGCAGTTGCAGCAGAGTTCGCAGGTTTGTCGCACGAGGAGTTGCGGCAGCTGTTCGCAAGTTTGTCGCACGAGGAGTTGCGACAGGTGCAGTTGCGACAGTGTTCAGATTGTTTGCAGGTTTGTTGCAGGAGAAATTGTGTCAGGTGGAGTTTGGCTGGTGTCCGCAGTATCTCAAATCGATTGCAATGAAAATCCAAAATCCAAAAAATTAAACCAATCAAAATTTGATAAAATCAAATAGACCAAATCTAAATTTAGTTGAAGGAGCTTATTTACAGCGGTGACATTTTGAAAATGCAACATTTTGAAAAAGCAACAGTTTGAAAAAAGGCTTTTGAGATGCTTTTTTAAAAACTTGTTCTGTCTTTTTTATTAGACGCGGATCTTGGGTCCTTACCTGTGATCCGCGTTTCACAGAGGCGAAAGACGAAACTTGCCCATTCCCCTCGCTCCTCTGCCCTAATCGAGTCCCTCGCATCCTTCGTCTCTCTTGCAGTGCAGGTCTCTCGCATCCTTCGTCTCTTCCGGCTCTCACCCTAATTGAGTCCATAAAAAGATATTAGATCATTTCACATGCCGCTTTAAGGTTTTCCGTTGAATCGGTCGTCGTCTCTCGCACTGCGGGTTTCTTCCATTCCTTCGTATCTCCCTGCTATAACCCTGATCGAGTCCGAGAAGAGGTATAACTTTAAGAATGTTTCTTTTGGTTCCGTCTTTCCGCACCTACTGGAGGCGCCTTCCCTTTGAGCCTCACTCTCTCTGCTGCTTAAATAATGGTTTAATGTTGCTTTTTCTTGAAACCAATGCTATGGTTTTCTGTTTCTTGTTCCTTGGCTTGAGAATGGGCAATCTGGTACTTGGGGACACTGCCTTACATGGGGGGCTTCATGTTTCTCTTTTGGATTGTTATGGTTCCACCCCTCATGAGTTGGGTATGGCAACTTTGCTTTCGAATTTTTGTTTGTGTTCTCTGTTGCAGGTTGCGCAGGCTGCTAGCAGGAAATATACACTTAATGTATACTTTACTCCTATAGAAGCTGCTATTTTGCTTTCTGTTTTCTTTCTTTCAAAGGTGTATTTTCATCTCTTGTACCAAATCTCTGTTGCTGGTTTGTTCTTTCGGTTCTGCTATAGTTACTGCTGCACATTGGATCGTAAATGGTATACTGTATGTGGTATATTGTAATTGGACCGCAACTGTTTTTGCTTTTTGCCAAGCAAGCCAAACAAAGTTTATAATATAAGCATTATAAACTTATTTCTGTAGCCTATTATGCACTTCTTATTGGTGGTTCACAAAGCATTTCATTCATTTATGTTTTATTGTACTTCTACTTCAGTTTTTAGATGGTGGTTGAATTGCTTGATGCATAAAAATTATGGTAGAATTGTGATACTTCAGTTATTAGTTGCTCTCAGTTTTTTTCTGTAGGGGGGACGTAAGAAAGGATAGTTAGGTTGAGTAAAGATGAAGGGGAAATGGATATGCGTATAGAAATATATTTCTTGTAGTTGGAATTGAATCAAGTGAGGTAATGTTTGGGATGTTCCATTTCACTTTTGCATATGTAACTGTGCTTCTTTGATGTGATCGAAAATATTTGACATATATAAATGTAACTCAACTCTTTTGTATTTTTATGTCTTAAAATTAGATCTTTAATTTTACAAACTTGTCACATTCCATATAAAATAATGTTATGTTGCATTTTTTGGGGGGTATGTATGTGTCAAATGATTTTGAAGGGGGTTAATTGTTACATATACATTGTTGTTTTGTTGAAAAAATTACAACTTCTGTTTGACAGATCGTTCATTTAACTAAAAAAATATGTAAACAAGCTGTTTTCCAAATTCTCAAACCAAAACCCTAAACAACTTATCCAGAATAGGAGCCAAAATGGTCATTAATCCAAAATCAGTTGTTTTCGAAATGCATAAACCAAACAGTTATCCAGCTTATCAGGATAAACTGAATAAGTTGCAGCTGCCCCAAACAGACCCTTAATTAGGTTTAAACGGTTCGGTCATGAACAAGCCAAAATTATTTGTTTTTGCTTTTTTGGCTATGAACAAACATTGCTAATTATATATATTATCTACATAATATCAATTTAATTTTATAAATTCTCCATTTATTTCACTAAATGGTGGATATAATAAAATTAAGTTTTTTAGTTCATTCGAAATGAAATTAAAATATAATAAGTTAATTTT
>JXCR01145726.1:18364-57890 GCA_002079205.1 Phalaenopsis hybrid cultivar
CTGCTTCCCATATTGGGTAAAAATGCAAACCTATAGCTGCGGAAGTAGGAATAATGGCACCTGAGATAATATTGTTTCCATAAAGTAGAGACCCAGAAACAGGTTCACGAATACCATCAATATCGGCTGGAGGGGCAGCAATGAAGGCAATGATAAATACATAAGTTGCGGTCAATAAAGTAGGGATCATCAAAACACCAAATCATCCGATGTAAAGACGGTTTTCATTTCTGGTAATCTAGTTGCAGAAGCGACCCCATAGGCCTGTACTTTCGCGTCTCTAAAATTGCAGTCATGATATGATTTTGGTTTATTTCATTTTAAAGGGCTCCCAAACACACATATTAACTATAACTAGAGATGCGATAGATAATAGATAATGAAAGGCTTGTTATTTAACAATATAATATGTCTTATTTTAGGAAAACTCTGCAAAAAAACCTTTTTTTTTACTTTTCTTTCTTATGTGGGAGCAAGTTTTCCGCATAGTTTCAATTTGTGATTATTTTAATATTTTTTTAAGAGGCTTATGGTTATTTTGGGGCAGCTATTGCTTATTAATATGTTGTTGTAATTAATTCTCCAGGAAGCTGTTGCGCAATAGCTGTTGAGGATAAGTTGGCTGATTATTTGGTTTGTGCTGTTGAAAAATAGTTGTTTTGGAAATGTTTCTGGACCAATTACCATTTTGACCCGGTGCACTAATGTTGTTTGCAACAGAACCGTCATAACAATTTATTTGATACTTGAGAAACAAAAATTCACTTTAGAATAATACAAAAAAATAATATATACATCTCTTTTAACAACAAGTATTATGATTATTAAAATAAGAAAGTTGTTTATTAAAGTAATATTTAACAATATGATAATAATAACTTTAAAGTGAACACTGTGTTTTTTAGTAGCTAGGCTATCCTTTAGGGTTACTCTACACGCATGATCACTCTTAAGGGTTGATTCTTCGAGCATATTTGCCTACCAGAAGAAGTCACAGTTCTCAATGATTCTCCGCGGGCATCTGTAAAATTGTCTCCCATAGCTATGTGGCTGATGTGACGTTTGCAGAAGCAAAGTAATCGTTGGGAGGTTCTTGAAGTCCTAGAGCTCATTTTTCTTGAATAACTCAAAAGACAATCCGTTAGTCATAACACAAAAGTAAATTGATAAAAACATTAATAATTTACAGTTTTGTGTAGTTGTGAGGTCTCATATAACTCAATACACCAACCAACGAATCTGTCACTGCAAAAAAAACATCAGACTTTAAAAAACAAGTGTTTTTGGTTGTCTTTAACCCACTTAATAATAAGCTCATGTATGTCACATATGCATATCACCAAAAAAGGTAAGTACCTCAAAAACTGCTACATTGAAAAGAAAAGAGATACTGAAAAAAGTGTCTTTCGTGTAGTGAAAATTAAGAAATGAAAATTGTTACCTCTGGTTTCTCTCTTCACCATTGCTCCGAAGCATAAATAGTCTGTTTGATTGAATCTCAATCCAAGCCCGTGGATCCCCATTTTAATCTCCTTCATAATTGTTACCTCTAGTTTCTCTACTTCATTTCTTTGAACTTCGTCATAATATTTTGCCACTATTCTTTGTTAAAATAGTAGTGGGCTTATTGCCCAGCTCAACCTTCTTAAGACAGAGGTCGCGAAGTATGAGTTTGGTTTCGCTATCCCACACGGCTGATAAGTCGGCTTCCTTAGTCTTAACCATTGCATTACTATAACAAAAGAAAACAAAAATTAATATTTCACAAAAATTACAACACAACAATTGGCTACGAGAACCACACAACCACAACACAACCACCTGCACCCCTGTACAAACCAGAGTCATCACACGACCCAACTACCCCCACTCCATTCCACAGTCTACTACCACCACCCCAACCCACCACAACCACACAACCACACAACAAACATCACAAGTCAAATCCACATCAAGCCACCCACATATATGCTATGAATTAACACAACCACCACAGTCCAGAACAAAGCCACCATAAGCCAGAGCCACCACCCCAACTCACGGAGAACCACACCACAACTACAGTACANCCATCACTGCAATTTTTTGTCTACGATTTAAACTTCAGCTTTGTTTGGATTAAAAGGTGAATAAATGAAAACTTAAAAAAAAATAAACATGGAATCTTTATGCTCAAAACCCTGATTCAGGTAATCATTTATTTGGTATCTCCCAAGGGGCACGAACTACCATTCTAACCCTTCTTGGGGGATTTCATCCCCAAATGCAAAGTTTCATCATTTAGCTATTGCATTCCTTTTTCTTTACTGGTTATGTTGTGCTCTGACTGGCATACAATCATGAAGTTGAAATTACCAGATATTCCTAAAGGCATACCATCAGAGAAACTTCCTTGGCCAATAGGGTAGATCAAGTAAACAGTTGTAGCAGCAGCAACAGGAGCTGAATATGCAACAGCAATCCAAGGGCACATACCCAGACGGAAACTAAATTCCCACTCACGACCCATGTAACAAGCTACACCAAGTAAAAAGTATAGAACAATAAGTTCATAAGGACCGCTATTGTATAACCACTCATCGACAGATTCTACTTCCCATATTGGATAAAAATGCAAACCTATAGCTGCGGAAGTAGGAATAATGGCACCTGAGATAATATTGTTTCCATAAAGTAGAGACCCAGAAACAGGTTCACGAATACCATCAATATCGGCTGGAGGGGCAGCAATGAAGGCAATGATAAATACATAAGTTGCGGTCAATAAAGTAGGGATCATCAAAACACCAAATCATCCGATGTAAAGACGGTTTTCATTTCTGGTAATCCAGTTGCAGAAGCGACCCCATAGGCCTGTACTTTCGCGTCTCTAAAATTGCAGTCATGATAAGATTTTGGTTTATTTCATTTTAAAGGGCTCCCAAACACACATATTAACTATAACTAGAGATGCGATAGATAATAGATAATGAAAGGCTTGTTATTTAACAATATAATATGTCTTATTTTAGGAAAACTCTGCAAAAAAGCCTTTTTTTTTTTACTTTCTTTCTTACGTGGGAGCAAGTTTTCCGCATAGTTTCAATTTGTGATTATTTTAATAATTTTTTAAGAGGCTTATGGTTATTTTGGGGCAGCTATTGCTTATTAATATGTTGTTGTAATTAATTCTCCAGGAAGCTGTTGCGCAATAGCTGTTGAGGATAAGTTGGCTAATTATTTGGTTTGTGCTGTTGAAAAATAGTTGTTTTGCAAATGTTTTTGGACCAATTACCATTTTGACCCTGTGCACTAATGTTGTTTGCAACAGAACCGTCATAACAATTTATTTGATACTTGAGAAACAAAAATTCACTTTAGAATAATACAAAAAAATAATATATACATCTCTTTTAACAACAAGTATTATGATTATTAAAATAAGAAAGTTGTCTATTAAAGTAATATTTAACAATATGATAATAATAACTTTAAAGTGAACACTGTGTTTTTCAGTAGCTAGGCTATCCTTTAGGGTTACTCTACACGCATGATCACTCTTAGGGGTTGATTCTTCGAGCATATTTGCCTACCAGAAGAAGTCACAGTTCTCAATGATTCTCCGCGGGCATCTGTAAAATTGTCTCCCATAGCTATGTGGCTGATGTGACGTTTGCAGAAGCAAAGTAATCGTTGGGAGGTTCTTGAAGTCCTAGAGCTCATTTTTCTTGAATAACTCAAAAGACAATCCGTTAGTCATAACACAAAAGTAAATTGATAAAAACATTAATAATTTACAGTTTTGTGTAGTTGTGAGGTCTCATATAACTCAATACACCAACCAACGAATCTGTCACTGCAAAAAAACATCAGACTTTAAAAAACAAGTGTTTTTGGTTGTCTTTAACCCACTTAATAATAAGCTCATGTATGTCACATATGCATATCACCAAAAAAGGTAAGTACCTCAAAAACTGTTACATTGAAAAGAAAAGAGATACTGAAAAAAGTGTCTTTCGTGTAGTGAAAATTAAGTAATGAAAATTGTTACCTCTAGTTTCTCTCTTCACCATTCCTCCGAAGCATAAATAGTTTGTTTGATTGAATCTCAATCCAAGCCCGTGGATCCCCATTTTAATCTCCTTCATAATTGTTACCTCTAGTTTCTCTACTTCATTTCTTTGAACTTCGTCATAATATTTTGCCACTATTCTTTGTTAAAATAGTAGGCTTATTTCCCAGCTCAACCTTCTTAAGACAGAGGTCGCGAAGTATGAGTTTGGTTTCACTATCCCACACGGCTGATAAGCCGACTTCCTTAGTCTTAACCATTGCATTACTATAACAAAAGAAAACAAAAATTAATATTTCACAAAAATTACAACACAATAATTGGCTACGAGAATCACACAACCACCTGCACCCCTGTACAAATCAAAGTCATCACACGACCCAACTACCCCCACTCCATTCCACAGTTTACTACCACCACCCCAACCCACCACAACCACACAACCACACAACAGACATCACAAGCCAAATCCACATCAAGCCACCCACATATATGCTATGAATTAACACAACCACCACAATCCAGAACAAAGCCACCATAAGCCAGAGCCACCACCCCAACTCACGGAGAACCACACCACAACTACAGTACATCCAACCACCAAAACCTAGAGCCACCACAAACCACCTACATATATGCACTGAATTCACACAACCACCAGAACCCTCAACAGAGTCACTACAAGCCAGAGTCATTAGTCCAACCCAATGCCAACCACACCACGACCACACAACCACAACAAATCCATCTGCACCACAGCACAAGCCAGAGCCACCACAACCCATGACTTATTATCACCACCCCAATCCACAACCACCGCACAACAACACAACACACATCACAAGCCAGAGCCACCATACAACCATAATAAATCACATCCACATAGCCACCACAACACAGGCAACCATAAAATCCCAGNCGACTTATTATTACCACCCCAACCCACAACCACCGCACAACAACACAACACACATCACAAGTCAGAGCCACCATACAACCATAATAAATCACATCCACATAGCCACCACAACACAGGCAACCATAAAATCCCAGAGCCACCACAACACACCCACATATATACTTTAAATTAAAACAACCTCTACAGCCCACAACAGAGTCACCACAAGCAAGAGTCATCAACCCAACCCATTACCAACCGCACCACAACCACAACACATCCGCCTCACCTGCACCACAACACAAGCCAGAGCCACTACATAACCCAACTACCCCTACCCCAACCAATAGCCTACTACCACCACCCCAACCCACAACCACACAACCACATCACAAGCTAGAGTCACCACACAATCACAACACCCCAACACACATCACAACANCAACCCAACTACCCCCACCCCAACCAATAGCCTACTACCACCACCCCAGCCCACAACCACACAACCACATCACAAGCTAGAGTCACCACACAATCACAACACCCCAACACACATCACAACACAGTCACATAACCACCACAACCCATCCAACCATCATAATCCAGAGCGACCACAACACACCCAAAATATATGCCATGAATTCACACAACAATCGCAACCAACAACAGAGCAACCACAAGCCAAAGCCATCAACCCAACCTAATACCAACCACCACAACCACACAACTTGAATAAGTATGCAGTATGTGATAACGTACATGTTAATTACTTCATAATCAATAGGTAATGTGAAATACATCACTTAAAGAAGGTTAAAAACTCAGGTAGCGGTGGGAGTAAAAAGGAATCCTATATGGTAGTGGAAAACAAAAAAATTTGTTTATATAATTGCATAGTGGAGTTCTATGCAATTATTTTGTGGTAATATTTTAGAGTTTATTGCATCTTACAAAAGAATTTAAAATTTCCCTCACTTCATGCCTACTCAAGGAACTTCCACCTCCTAGAAAAATCTAGATCTACAACATTTGAGATGGAAAATTCATAGCAAACAAAATTCTCATTGTGCATGACAATTGATAGAAAAACCAAAAAATTCAAAACAAGGGGCACCGCCAAAGGAGCCAGAAATCACTATACCCTAATTCAATTGAGAATCTTACTAGTTTCAATTTATTTTTGTAANACAACCAACAACAGAGCAACCACAAGCCAAAGCCATCAACCCAACCTAATTCCAACCACCACAACCACACAACTTGAATAAGTATGCAGTATGTGATAACGTACATGTTAATTACTTCATAATCAATAGGTAATGTGAAATACATCACTTAAAGAAGGTTAAAAACTCAGGTAGCGGTGGGAGTAAAAAGGAATCCTATATGGTAGTGGAAAACAAAAAAAAATGTTTATATAATTGCATAGTGGAGTTCTATGCAATTATTTTGTGGGAATATTTTAGAGTTTATTGCATCTTACAAAAGAATTTAAAATTTCCCTCACTTCATGCCTACTCAAGGAACTTCCACCTCCTAGAAAAATCTAGAACTACAACATTTGAGATGGAAAATTCATAGCAAACAAAATTCTCATATTGCATGACAATTGATAGAAAAACCAAAAAATTCAAAACAAGGGGCATCGCCAAAGGAGCCAGAAATCACTATACCCTAATTCAATTGAGAATCTTACTAGTTTCAATTTATTTCTGTAACCAAGCCACTCTTCTTGCATTTAACCATGCTTCTACTCTGAAATAATCTACCTCAATCTTCCACGCCAATGCAAAATCGCAAAACCGCAAAACCACCAAGAGAAAAGGCCATACCAACACAAAACCACAAGTGAAGAACTAATCACAAAACCACATAAATACAAAACCAGCAATAGAAGAACCAATCACAAGATCATAATGCTAGAGACAAGTTCGAAGACCTTACGGTGGAGAAGCTCGGTCGCGAGAAGGGGGGGAGAAGCCGACGTNCAATCACAAAACCACATAAATACAAAACCAGCAATAGAAGAACCAATCACAAGATCACAATGCTAGAGACAAGTTCGAAGACCTTACGGTGGAGAAGCTCGGTCGCGAGAAGGGGGGGAGAAGCCGACGTTGTCACGAGAGAAGAGAGTGAAGATTCAGTGGCCACAGAGGGCTCGAGGGCGAGAGAAAAAGGGTAGGGTCGTAAAAAAGCGCAGCGTCGAATAATAGGAAATATGGGCCGCGGGGTTGAACCCACAGCTTGCGTTCTGCCGAAATTTTCCCAAAGGCCCCCAAAACGCAACATCAAAACGAAAAAAAATTTTGTGCGGCTTGGGGCCGCGCCGCGCAAGATATGCTACCCCAAACACACATTTGTTTGATTTTTACTAAATTTTACATGACATTAAGTTTTTTTAGTTTCAATTTGTTTCGATAGATTTGATCGAAATTTAAAAGTGAGCTTTATTTCTCAGTTGAGTATCATCACCTTGAAATCGGTAATTATTTTATTAAAATTTTACGAAATNAATTTGTGCGGCTTGGGGCCGCGCCGCGCAAGAAATGCTACCCCAAACACACATTTGTTTGATTTTTACTAAATTTTACATGACATTAAATTTTTTCAGTTTCAATTTGTTTCGATAGATTTGATCGAAATTTAATAGTGAGCTTTATTTCTCAGTTGAGTATCATCACCTTGAAATCGGTAATTATTTTATTAAAATTTTACGAAATTTATTGATGAATCAATAAAAGCATTTTTTTAAAATTTTTGTATAACTTGGTAAACATTTAAAATTTAATATGTATTAAATAATTTATAATATACTTTATGCTTTGATGAACATTTGAAATTTATATATATCGTATGTTCTTTCAATTTTGTCAAGCAATTAAGATTGTTGGAATGAATACCGTCTGTTTTGTAAGCTTTTACATCAACAATTGAATGTACTCTATGATTAGTGCACTACTGGTTTTTAAAAATCCACAAAACATAAAATATGTTGTATGCATTTTGTGAAACTATAGTTTAAGTTGCATGCTCTACACTAAATGGCACACAACACAAATGAAGTCCTTCAAAATTCCAGCAACATAGACCTCATGCAAATGTTATAGAATGGCCATGAGTTACAACTCTTTTAAATAACCTGATCTCACCATGTCATTTACACTCAGTAAACAGGTGCCCAAGNCCAACACAAATGAAGTCCTTCAAAATTCCAGCAACATAGACCTCATGCAAATGTTACAGAATGGCATGTTCATTACTGCCATAGCCATGAGTTACAACTCTTTTAAATAACCTGATCTCACCATGTCATTTACACTCAGTAAACAGGTGCCCAAGCAAATACATTGTCGTTAGATGCAGCACATCAATACGATTGAGTAGTAAGGACTTCAATCTGAAAAACTAAGTGTTTGTCGTTAGATCCACACTAAATTACTAGTTTCAAACAAACAGGTTTAAAGCCTTTGCTCTATACGATTTCATCCATTTGGGAGCAAATACTAAGCATCAAGAAATTTTCAACTGAAACAACATTACTATTATGTTTATACATCATTACTTGGGTATAACCACAAATACATATACCTTACTATTGTTCCATCAAAGCTATATTTAGTACAATAGTCCAATGAAACCCAAGTATCGGTTGGTACGCTGGAGGTGGAACAAGTATCCACGTACTTTGAGCCTGCAAAGTGAAACATTTCTCATTCATGGCAGATCTCTGGTGGGCATGTTAGGCGGCCTGCGTGTATGAAGTAGGATTGTGAGGTTTGTGGAGTTGGTGGAGCAAGTTGACTTTCGTAATAGGTTTGATGTGTCCCGTTTTACCTATAGTTAGCATTGGGTGTGGTTGATGAGAGCTTACATGTGGAGTGATTGGACCATGAGCTGTAGCGGATGAGGGGGGATTTGTCGTGTGGCGGGTAAGGGGTTTGGGCACCATGGTTGGTTTTGGGGAAATAAGAGCGTTGGTTGGTAGTTGGAGTTTTTGCATTCACCTCCCCCATCGGATCGAAATATACACACAATGGGGTCAAATTGGGTGAATCATTTTTAATGAATTGAATGTTTTGGAGTAGTTTCAGCTTTGGTCCTCATAGGAAACACTCTAAAAATGTGTGAGAAATCACCAATGAAAAGCAAATAGTATTTATATATCCTTGATTATTTTATTTAAGCTGAGGGTTGGTCCCCATACATCATAATGTATTAAATGCAACGGTGCATATATGTGAAGTAGAGAAAGAAAAAGATTGCCTATGAAATTTGTTGCAACTGCAACTATTACATACATAAGCAGGTATTTGTATGCTTAAGCTAGGTATATTCTTGTATAGAAGCTTGAGAACATCTGATGAGGATGACCGAGTTTCTTATGCCAGGGACTTAACAACAATTGGGTGGAGGTAGTAAGTGCCTGGATTGGATGTGTAAGAGAATGCAGCAAGTGCAAGCCATCAGAGCCGGTGCCTTGGAGTGAAGGTTAGTTCGTCTTTGGATCAAAGATAAAACCAACCATGCCAAAAAGAATAGAGAAATTAAATTAATTTATGGATAGATTAGAGATTATAGGAAAGAGAAGGAGCCTACCATATTTGAGTTAAGAGAAGCTTACAGTGAGGTGTCAGAAGGATACACGTGTCGGTATGTGCAATTGGACGTGTTGGCTAGTGCCCATCGTGACCTGTTTTTCCCCTGTGATGAGAGTACCTATCTGAAGGTTGTTGAAATCTGAAGTAAGATGTGTTGTAGCTCCAGAGGTCAAGGTTCAATTGGAGATTGTCGCTTGTAGCGTCAGTTTGGTAGGTATGTAGTCCAGATTGGATCAGTGCCAACATGTGGCTGCCGAGTGGCCAAATTTTTTTGCAAATTTGACATGTGACCTGGAGGCAAGGTGTGCTTCAACTACCCTTTGTTTGAGCATGTTGTTGAGTTCAGCCATAGTCGCGTGTTGGTGAAGATGGCTATCTACGAGCTGCTTGGAGTGCTATTTGGGGGTTGGTAGGCTGCTCGAGTTTCTTATCGTCACTGGCTATGTTGATCTCCTCACTATACATACAAGAGTAGAAGTTATCCAAGTCTATAGGATGTAGTTGGGTGCGAATAGCCGCCTTTAAGCTTTGGTATGATGCGGGGAGTCATTTGTAGAGAATAATGTGTTCACGATCCACCTGTCCACCGACAACAATGATGTTGTCCACAGTAGCATTGTCATTGGATAGATAATATGTCATTGTCTGATTATGCATCAAGATATTACGGGGTTCATTCTTCAATTGGATGAGTCTCTAACCAATTCATGATCTATAAGCATTTGGCAATAATTTCAGTCGTGGTGGAGAGATGTTGAACACAGGAAAGAATCGATGGTAAATTTATGGAGTAGAACGTAGTTTGATCTATAAGAATCTAGGTAGCATAATGTGGATTTGGAATCAGTGTATCTGCTGAAGTTTTTGAGGATTTAAGAGGAAAAGAGGCAGTACCAACGAGAAATCCTAGAAACTCATTTGTAGAAAATTTTTTGAGGGCTTGAAACCTTTCCATATTGGATAGTTCTCCGCTAATAATAGGGTTTGGGCAAGATGCTTGAGGTTACCTATCAAGCATTTTAGGGAGGGAGGGATAAAGTGACTGGACTTTGCTCAATCGCCATCGAACTGCCGTTTTCCGAAATCTGGAATATTTACACTATTTTCTGAGTTGGATCCAAACAGGAGGGAGGTGCTCGAATGAACATGAGCTCAAGGCTCTGATACCATGTGAATTTCGACTGAGAGAAGGAGAATCAAAAGAAGTAGGCAGGAGAATGGAGAAATTGAAGAAGTAAGCACCCGAGACAAGCACAGGAAAATAACCGATGACCAAGATGTCGCTTGCAAGATATGACCAACAAAAAACTAACATACTTAATCACCTCTTTCTTTATAACCTTCCAATTCATCGCCTGAAACGTCTTCTTCAAATCCAATGATTCGCTAGCAACTAACAATACGTAATACCAGTTAAAACAAATAAATAAATAGACATATAAATATGCATTTAAAGAAAAGTCATATTTAAACTTCTACTATTATGCAGACTGATAAGCAAATAAAACAGTTGAGCTTCCGCCAAAGAAAAAATATATATTATATAAACTTACTCCATATTACTCCATACAGTCTGCAAGGGAAAAATTAGCAAGCCAAACGTACATAAGAATTTGCCTGGAAAACATAATTTGCAATATATTTGATTGTGCAAATCTAGTTCCTTCACTCAGATGGAGTAGGCATACAAATATTAACACCAGCTCACGACAGGCATGTTATATATATATATATATATATATATATTTAGATAGATATAGCACGTTCCCCGGTGTGTCGGTTTAGGTGAGTTGATTGGCAGCCATGGCATAAGTCCCCTCTTGCCCCATGTTCGAATCTCAAATCTAACGTGTTTCGAATTAGCATATGGGGAATAGTTGGGGGGTCCGCCCTCCAGCCAAACCTTCTTTTTTAAAAAAATGTAAATAAATAAATAATTATAGTGCGTTCCCCAGCCTGTTGGTTTGCATTTGCAATGTTAGTTGTAGGTCCCCTGAGGTCGGGGGTTCGAATCCCCTTTTGACAATGGTTGCTTTATGAAGGGTGATACTCGAATGGTACGCTCCGACCATTCCTTTACAATATATATATTAGACACACATACGGTGTTTCAAGTTTATTCGTGTTTAACTTGAATTAACTCAAATTTTGCCTCAGATTATGGTAGGCAGAAGTTGTTTAGGCTTTTAAATACTTCAGCATCAATCCAAGAAATTTAATTCCTCTTTTTTCAAGCTTCCGTTAGGGATGCAGCAAAGAGATATATAGTGTTTTATAAAAACTTGATCCATAGAATAAAGGTGTGACAAATCAAAGGTTTTGCAAAATTATTAACATAAAAACCACTTTTCAATGTGCATGAGATCAGAATTAGGATTTTAATTTAAATTTATATTCTACGTGATAATAAAAAATGTGACTTGGAAATAATACTTATTAATCCAATTCCGAGGAAGTATTGTGTCTCAAGAGTATTGATTTGATCACTTTTTGCATTTTCTATACATTTGAAATAAAACCAAAACTAATACATGTTTTTGCGAATGTAAAATATTATTAGGAGAGTAATTAAGAAAATTTTTTGATATCTTTATATATATCATAAAATTTTGCATTTTCTATGTTTGTTCTGGTACTGCAATAAGATAAAACAAAGGATGCCAGTTTTGAATTAAATGATTTCATATGTAGGTTTAAGCTAATAATTATGTCCTTATTTCTTTAAACCTGTTAAAAAGTTTATCCTATACAAAATTTTTCCTATTTAATTATACAGAAGAAATAATGGCATTAAAGTATGAAGACAAGAACTTGGACAAGCTAATTTTCACAAATTAATTTAAAAAATATAATTCAAATAGACACGACTTAATTCATGATGTTCTTCTTTGAAATTTTGTGAAAACTATAAATTTTGTATTGCCCAAATCATTCATTTGATGTTTAATTTTATTAATGGAGAGAAACTCAATACTTAAATAAGCAGAGAGAGGACCATTAGTTATTACACTTGTTATTCAACAGTTATTTGATCAAATGGACCATAAAATTTTATGTGGGAACTCTTATTCTATCCCAATAAATTTTNCAGGAAAGAATCGATGGTAAATTTATGGAGTAGAACGTAGTTTGATCTATAAGAATCTAGGTAGCATAATGTGGATTTGGAATCAGTGTATCTGCTGAAGTTTTTGAGGATTNAAAAAGATTGCCTATGAAATTTGTTGCAACTGCAACTATTACATACATAAGCAGGTATTTGTATGCTTAAGCTNGAAAAGATTGCCTATGAAATTTGTTGCAACTGCAACTATTACATACATAAGCAGGTATTTGTATGCTTAAGCTAGGTATATTCTTGTATAGAAGCTTGAGAACATCTGATGAGGATGACCGAGTTTCTTATGCCAGGGATTTAACAGCAGTTGGGTGGAGGTAGTAAGTGCCTGGATTGGATGTGTAAGAGAATGCAGCAAGTGCAAGCCATCAGAGCCGGTGCCCTGGAGTGAAGGTTGGTTTGTCTTTGGATCAAAGATAGTAAAACCAACCATGCCAAAAAGAATAGAGAAATTAAATTAATTTATGGACATTTAGAGATTATAGGAAAGAGAAGGAGCCTACCATATTTGAGTTAAGAGAAGCTTACAGTGAGGTGTCAGAAGNTTGGAGTGAAGGTTAGTTCGTCTTTGGATCAAAGATAAAACCAACCATGCCAAAAAGAATAGAGAAATTAAATTAATTTATGGATAGATTAGAGATTATAGGAAAGAGAAGGAGCCTACCATATTTGAGTTAAGAGAAGCTTACAGTGAGGTGTCAGAAGGATACACGTGTCGGTATGTGCAATTGGACGTGTTGGCTAGTGCCCATCGTGACCTGTTTTTCCCCTGTGATGAGAGTACCTATCTGAAGGTTGTTGAAATCTGAAGTAAGATGTGTTGTAGCTCCAGAGGTCAAGGTTCAATTGGAGATTGTCGCTTGTAGCGTCAGTTTGGTAGGTATGTAGTCCAGATTGGATCAGTGCCAACATGTGGCTGCCGAGTGGCCAAATTTTTTTGCAAATTTGACATGTGACCTGGAGGCAAGGTGTGCTTCAACTACCCTTTGTTTGAGCATGTTGTTGAGTTCAGCCATAGTCGCGTGTTGGTGAAGATGGCTATCTACGAGCTGCTTGGAGTGCTATTTGGGGGTTGGTAGGCTGCTCGAGTTTCTTATCGTCACTGGCTATGTTGATCTCCTCACTATACATACAAGAGTAGAAGTTATCCAAGTCTATAGGATGTAGTTGGGTGCGAATAGCCGCCTTTAAGCTTTGGTATGATGCGGGGAGTCATTTNACCAGAGGTCAAGGTTCAATTGGAGATTGTCGCTTGTAGCGTCAGTTTGGTAGGTATGCAGTCCATATTGGATCAGTGCCAACATGTGGCTGCCGAGTGGCCAAATTTTTTGCAAATTTGACATGTGAGCTGGAGGCAAGGTGTGCTTCAACTACCCTTTGTTTGAGCATGTTGTTGAGTTCAGCCATAGTCGCGTGTTGGTGAAGATGGCTATCTACGAGCTGCTTGGAGTGCTATTTGGGGGTTGGTAGGCTGCTCGAGTTTCTTATCGTCGCTGGCTATGTTGATCTCCTCACTATACATACAAGAGTAGAAGTCATCCAAGTCTATAGGATGTAGTTGGGTGCGAATAGCCGCCTTTAAGCTTTGGTATGATGCGGGGAGTCATTTGTAGAGAATAATGTGTTCACGATCCACCTGTCCACCGACAACAATGATGTTGTCCACAGTAGCATTGTCATTGGATAGATAATATGTCATTGTCTGATTATGCATCAAGATATTACGGGGTTCATTCTTCAATTGGATGAGTCTCTAACCAATTCATGATCTATAAGCATTTGGCAATAATTTCAGTCGTGGTGGAGAGATGTTGAACATAGGAAAGAATCGATGGTAAATTTATGGAGTAGAATGTAGTGGTTAGGTTTTGATCTATAAGAATCTAGGTAGCATAATGTGGATTTGGAATCAGTGTATCTGCTGAAGTTTTTGAGGATTTAAGAGGAAAAGAGGCAGTACCAACGAGAAATCCTAGAAACACATTTGTAGAAAATTTTTTGAGGGCTTGAAACCCTTCCATATTGGATAGTTCTCCGCTAATAATAGGGTTTGGGCAAGATGCTTGAGGTTACCTATCAAGCATTTTAGGGAGGGAGGGATAAAGTGACTGGACTTTGCTCAATCGCCATCGAACTGCCGTTTTCCGAAATCTGGAATATTTACACTATTTTCTGAGTTGGATCCAAACAGGAGGGAGGTGCTCGAATGAACATGAGCTCAAGGCTCTGATACCATGTGAATTTCGACTGAGAGAAGGAGAATCAAAAGAAGTAGGCAGGAGAATGGAGAAATTGAAGAAGTAAGCACCCGAGACAAGCACAGGAAAATAACCGATGACCAAGATGTCGCTTGCAAGATATGACCAACAAAAAACTAACATANTGAAATCTGGAATATTTACACTATTTTCTGAGTTGGATCCAAACAGTAGGGAGGTGATTGAATGAACATGAGTTCAAGGGTCTGATACCATGTGAATTTCGACTGAGAGAAGGAGAATCAAAAGAAGTAGGCAGGACAATGGAGAAATTGAGGAAGTAAGCACCTGAGACAAGCACAGGAAAATAACCGATGACCAAGATGTCGCTTGCAAGATATGACCAACAAAAAACTAACATACTTAATCACCTCTTTCTTTATAACCTTCCAATTCATCGCCTGAAACGTCTTCTTCAAATCCAATGATTCGCTAGCAACTAACAATACGTAATACCAGTTAAAACAAATAAATAAATAGACATATAAATATGCATTTAAAGAAAAGTCATATTTAAACTTCTACTATTATGCAGACTGATAAGCAAATAAAACAGTTGAGCTTCCGCCAAAGAAAAAATATATATTATATAAACTTACTCCATATTACTCCATACAGTCTGCAAGGGAAAAATTAGCAAGCCAAACGTACATAAGAATTTGCCTGGAAAACATAATTTGCAATATATTTGATTGTGCAAATCTAGTTCCTTCACTCAGATGGAGTAGGCATACAAATATTAACACCAGCTCACGACAGGCATGTTATATATATATATATATATATATATATTTAGATAGATATAGCACGTTCCCCGGTGTGTCGGTTTAGGTGAGTTGATTGGCAGCCATGGCATAAGTCCCCTCTTGCCCCATGTTCGAATCTCAAATCTAACGTGTTTCGAATTAGCATATGGGGAATAGTTGGGGGGTCCGCCCTCCAGCCAAACCTTCTTTTTTAAAAAAATGTAAATAAATAAATAATTATAGTGCGTTCCCCAGCCTGTTGGTTTGCATTTGCAATGTTAGTTGTAGGTCCCCTGAGGTCGGGGGTTCGAATCCCCTTTTGACAATGGTTGCTTTATGAAGGGTGATACTCGAATGGTACGCTCCGACCATTCCTTTACAATATATATATTAGACACACATACGGTGTTTCAAGTTTATTCGTGTTTAACTTGAATTAACTCAAATTTTGCCTCAGATTATGGTAGGCAGAAGTTGTTTAGGCTTTTAAATACTTCAGCATCAATCCAAGAAATTTAATTCCTCTTTTTTCAAGCTTCCGTTAGGGATGCAGCAAAGAGATATATAGTGTTTTATAAAAACTTGATCCATAGAATAAAGGTGTGACAAATCAAAGGTTTTGCAAAATTATTAACATAAAAACCACTTTTCAATGTGCATGAGATCAGAATTAGGATTTTAATTTAAATTTATATTCTACGTGATAATAAAAAATGTGACTTGGAAATAATACTTATTAATCCAATTCCGAGGAAGTATTGTGTCTCAAGAGTATTGATTTGATCACTTTTTGCATTTTCTATACATTTGAAATAAAACCAAAACTAATTCATGTTTTTGCGAATGTAAAATATTATTAGGAGAGTAATTAAGAAAATTTTTTGATATCTTTATATATATCATAAAATTTTGCATTTTCTATGTTTGTTCTGGTACTGCAATAAGATAAAACAAAGGATGCCAGTTTTGAATTAAATGATTTCATATGTAGGTTTAAGCTAATAATTATGTCTTTATTTCTTTAAACCTGTTAAAAAGTTTATCCTATACAAAATTTTTCCTATTTAATTATACAGAAGAAATAATGGCATTAAAGTATGAAGACAAGAACTTGGACAAGCTAATTTTCACAAATTAATTTAAAAAATATAATTCAAATAGACAACTTAATTCATGATGTTCTTCTTTGAAATTTTGTGAAAACTATAAATTTTCTCTTGCCCAAACTATTCATTTGATGTTTAATTTTATTAATGGAGAGAAACTTAATAGTTAAATAAGCAGAGAGAGGACCATTAGTTATTACACTTGTGATTCAACAGTTATTTGATCAAATGGACCATAAAATTTTATGTGGGAACTCTTATTCTATCCCAATAAATTTTGATCCACGGTATTAATTACTGAATTATAAATTGTTAAAATGGTATTAAACATAAATTTTAATTTTTAATAACTTCATTATGACATAATGTTTGTCGTGTTAGTGAAAATGAATCACTTAAATAACCTTAGAGACATTATTATTAACAACAAGTACATTTAATACTATAATTTTAAATAGTTTGGGCAAGTAGCTTTAAGCATAATGAAAGGAGAGTTCTTATGGTGGGTGGTTAACTTGTACTTTGTAATGTATAATATTATGGCATGCAAAGCGTTGGATAACAAAAATAAGATAACTAAGAGACGGCAGGTAGTTGAGCTTTTGGCAGAAATCCACCATCTTCATCAAATTAAAAAAAGCACTTGTGAGCATTCCTAACATGTTCTTTCTGTTATGCTACTCGGTACCATTTAAAATTATGTTTGTTATGAAAAACAAGGACAATAAAGTGAAACATGAGATCGAGAAAAGTTACAAAAAATAGAAAACACAGCGGAAACACAGATTTACGAGGTTCAGCAAATTGTCTACGTCCACGGAGCTGCAGAGGATTTTATTACTCGAGAATTACACCCGTCGATCGTCTCGACAATTATAAAAAAAGAACAATCTCTCTCTCTCTTCTCTCTTCTCTCTCCTCTCCTTCTCTCTCTCTACCCGAGAGCCACTATTGAAAAGAAGAAATGCCGGAGGGAAACTAAATCCTAAGAGAACTAACAAGGGGAGCTAGCATGTCTATTTATTAATTCCATAATGTCATTAGACCCATTAAATAATTAATCAAATAATTAATGAAGCTCATTAATTATTTCCTTTTCTCTTCTGCAACAAATCATACAAGGGATTAAGAGCAGTAAATTTAGCAATTAATTTTGAGTATCAAATCCAATTTGCAGCCAAACATGAGAAATTGCGAATTTGAACAGTGTACCGGCTTCCATATTTATAGCAAATCTCCCACTTGGAGACTACACTAGCGACATCATCCACTAGCTGCATCGCCCTTTTCTTCAAACGTGATATCCTTCACCTCTGCGACATGCCAGAAGACCAGCTGAAGTCGAGCACAACTTCAGCTTCTCAAGAATAAGTTGAGTGCATGTGGAAGCTTTAGTAGAGTCCAACGAACCTCCTCGAAGTGTCACCTTCCTCTGGTATAGAGTATGAGTAAGAATTCAACCAATATGTGGTGCAGATTTGGTCCAGGAGTGAGTTAGAGGGCTCAATAGATGGAGCCCTAAGTAGGGAATTTCCTCTTTTGGTTTGAGGAAGATTTTGGAAGGACTAATTGGAAGCTCTGTGGAGTTTGGTTGAGCGACAGAAAAAAAAACCTTGGATTTGGGTGGTTAAATTGAGCTTGGACAATGAGTTTGAATGGCTGAAAATGGTGAGGTTGAACTCAGGAAGGCTGAAGGAAGCTCTGTGAGCAGTTTGGATGGCTCTCTTTAAGCAATTGGCCACACGCTCCCTTTGGCAGTGAGAGGGGAAGTTTAAATAGCTATGTCCATGGCAGCCAGCAGGGCAATCCAGGGGGTGGAAAATGTTGCTTATTGATCCTAATATTTTTTATATGTAGAATTTATGAAATTGACACAACTACCTGAAGATTTTAATCCCCGAAAACGGCACCAAAAACTGGGTGCCAAAAACTTGATCCCAAGCAAAGCAAGGTTTCAGTTATATCTTTAAATAATAGGGATTCTACACAAGTATATGTATCATTATCAAGTAACATAGGGCTTTCTGATTATGCCCCGAATATCAATCCCAAGGAGATCGAGGTTAATCACGGCGGCTTTCAAGAGAAGTTCTAGTCTGAAATAACAGTCCCTAGCTTGGAAGGTCGATAAAGGTTTGGTTTTGATTATATCCTATAATTATCACTATAATAATACTTCTAATCTTAAACTAAAATACTTAGTGAAAATCAAAAAGTAGGGTTTAATATATTAAATGTACTCTTCCTCATGCAATGAAATTAGTGACATGTGTAAGAGTAAAATTAGTAGTGAGAGAGATTGTGACAAATAGTAGCAACTATATTCTTTACGATTACTAGAGATGTTATAAAAAATATTGATTAATTTAAAGTTTGAATAGTTCTGAAGACAGGCTAGGCAGGGAAGATACTAGCTCTCACTCTAGAGTTCCCTCTTATCCTTCCAACTGGAGGCTAACATCTCTCATAAAAACCTAGAACAATAGACCAAATTAGAGGGTTTTAGCCTGTCACTCTAAAGTTCTCTAATTCTACACCCATCAAAGATTATTTCCCTATTTATTTCCACTCCATCATATGGACTACATTCTCATCCATACAATCTCATGTGATTCTACTATAGTTGATTGAGACAATACCATCACGGATCTTACATGTTTTCACAAAAGATTTTAACATGCAAGTTGATCAAGTTTACATGTAAATGAAGAACAATGTAAAATCATCACAATATATTCTCACTCTACTCAATTCTATAACCTACACATGCATAATAATTCATTACTAGAGGGAAGAGTAAGGAAAACTACTCACTACACATGAAGAAACAACAAGAACTTTTCATTTAACAAGTCTTTGAAACCATACAAACAAAATACTTAATTCAAATCAAAATATAATGAAAATACTTATCTTTTATGGAAATTAAACTCTCCTTGTATAGCAAAAGCAATCTCCTTTTAAACCTCTCCAAGAACAAAGTGAAAAGAAAAGAATAAATCTCTCACTCTTTCTCTTTCTCTCTCACCTTATCGCTCTACTTGGGGCTCACACCCAAGCCTTCTTCTTCTTATCCAAGTCTTCTTCTCCTCTTTCAATTAATTCAAGAATCCAAGAGTCTTTTTAAAAGCATTTCCAAGCCTTATTTATAATGTCCCAATAGATTCTTAAATGTCTCTTAAAAAATATTCATATTCATTGAATCTTCTAAATGGTGCCTCAAGTGCCTCTTCAAAACTCCTTATAACCACCCCAAATTCTTCTAGGAAGTCTCTTTTATCATTTCCAATGAATTCCCTTGGAGATACATGAAGCATTGCTTCAAAAATCATCCAAATCTAATGTATATTTTAGAAGATATGTTGAAAATCATTTTTGGTGCTTAAGCACCGATTTTGGGTGCTTAGGCGCCCTCCTCTCTATCTAGTGGTGCCAAAGCGCCATTTTTGGCAATTAAGCGTCGGGCACAAGCACTTAAGTCCCTAGTTTCGGCCCCCATGGCTCCTGTGTACCCCATTTCGACCTGATTTGCTCCAGTTTTCTTCATTTTGGTCCATTTTTGTTCCTTTTGCACTAATCACTCCAAATTATTTAATTTGATGTACCTACAACCAATAACACAAGAAAATATAATTTTAAAATGTAATATCATTATAAAATATAGCATAAGAAATAGTACATTTTTAGACATATCAAAATCCCCCAACCTTAAACATTACTTGTCCTCAAGTAATACTACATTTTTAAAATAATTTATATATATTAGAGTTAATGGGTCATCCTTTAGTATTGCTAAAATTTTGTTCTAAAAAAGTTATAGTTCAAATTTGAAGAACTTCTAGTGAAGCAGACTAGCTCAGGGTCTAAAATATTTATCATCAAACTTGANAAAAAGTGATAGTTCAAATTTGAAGAACTTCTAGTGAAGCAGACTAGCTCAGGGTCTAAAATATTTATCATCAAACTTGAGAATTTGTTTTCCTATCTAATTCAAAGTATATATAGATTTTTCTAACTTATGATCTTATGAACATTACTTTCTAGACTTAAGAACTCTCTTAAAAATAATTTTTACTAATATGAGTATAAAAAGCAAGCTTAGGATTGTTCTAAGTTCTTTACTCTAGAAAGACTCAAGTGAAACTAATTTTTTATTAGAACCTCTCCTCAAGCTTCTCCTCACATTTTTTTTATTATGTTTTTTTTTTTTTTGCATTTTCTTTTTCTTTTTCAGGATCTTTTTGATCCATTCTTTTTTTCCCTTTTTTCCGTATGTGAGGATTACTATATCTAGAGAAGTCCTTAAAAAAATTTGAATTTCACTGTCCCCCTCTAAAGTTAAAACTTATTACTTTCCTTCACTTTATATATATATNCAGATTTTTCTAACTTCTGATCTTATGAACATTACTTTCTAGACTTAAGAACTCTCTTAAAAATAATTTTTACTAATATGAGTATAAAAAGCAAGCTTAGGATTGTTCTAAGTTCTTTACTCTAGAAAGACTCAAGTGAAACTAATTTTTGATTAGAACCTCTCCTCAAGTTTCTCCTCACATTTTTTTTATTATGTTTTTTTTTTTGCATTTTCTTTTTCTTTTTCAGGATCTTTTTGATCCATTATTTTTTTCCCTTTTTTCCGTATGTGAGGATTACTATATCTAGATAAGTTCTTAAAAAAATTTGAATTTCACTATCCCCTTCTAAAGTTAAAACTTATTACTTTCCTTCACTTTATATATATATATATATATATACATAAAACACTTTCTAAAAGAGCCTTAAATGTCTGAANGCCCAAGCCTTCTTCTTCTTATCCAAGTCTTTTCTCCTCCTTCAATTAATTCAAGAGTCCAAGAGTCTTTTTAAAAGCATTTCCAAGCCTTATTTATAATTTCCCAATAGATTCTTAAATGTCTCTTAAAAATATTCATATTCATTGAATCTTCTAAATGGTGCCTCAAGTGCCTCTTCAAAACTCCTTATAGCCACCCCAAATTCTTCTAAGAAGTCTCTTTTATCATTTCCAATGATCTTCCTTGGAGATACATGAAGCATTGCTTCAAAAATCATCCAAATCCAATGTATATTTTAGAAGATATGTTGAAAATCATTTTTGGTGCTTAAGCACCAATTTTGGGCGCTTAGGCGCCCTCCTTTCTATCTAGTGGTGCCTAAGCGCCATTTTTGGCAATTAAGCGTCGGGCACAAGCACTTAAGTCCCTGGTTTTAGCCCCCATGGCTCTTGTGTACCCCATTTCGACCTGATTTGCTCCAGTTTTCTTCATTTTGGTCCATTTTTGTTCCTTTTGCACTAATCACTCCAAATTATTTAATTTGATGTACCTACAACCAATAACACAAGAAAATATAATTTTAAAATGTAATATCATTATAAAATATAGCATAAGAAATAGTACATTTTTAGACATATCAAAATCCCCCAACCTTAAACATTACTTGTCCTCAAGTAATACTACATTTTTAAAATAATTTATATATATTAGAGTTAATGGGTCATCCTTTAGTATTGCTAAAATTTTGTTCTAAAAAAGTTATAGTTCAAATTTGAAGAACTTCTAGTGAAGCAGACTAGCTCAGGGTCTAAAATATTTATCATCAAACTTGAGAATTTGTTTTCCTATCTAATTCAAAGTATATATAGATTTTTCTAACTTATGATCTTATGAACATTACTTTCTAGACTTAAGAACTCTCTTAAAAATAATTTTTACTAATATGAGTATAAAAAGCAAGCTTAGGATTGTTCTAAGTTCTTTACTCTAGAAAGACTCAAGTGAAACTAATTTTTGATTAGAACCTCTCCTCAAGTTTCTCCTCACATTTTTTTTATTATGTTTTTTTTTTTGCATTTTCTTTTTCTTTTTCAGGATCTTTTTGATCCATTATTTTTTTCCCTTTTTTCCGTATGTGAGGATTACTATATCTAGATAAGTTCTTAAAAAAATTTGAATTTCACTATCCCCTTCTAAAGTTAAAACTTATTACTTTCCTTCACTTTATATATATATATATATATATACATAAAACACTTTCTAAAAGAGCCTTAAATGTCTGAAAATAAAAATTCTAAGAATCCTTAATTTTTCCAAAATATAATTTTTCCTACTAAAGATAATTATTCATTTTCCCAAATTCTCCACTAAATATCCTTAACTTTAAGTTCACCATTTTCACTAAAAATATCAACTAAGTGTCCCTACTTCATTTCTATACTTAAAATTCTAACATCCTTAATATGACTCCACATAACAATAATCATTAGAAATAAAATAAAAATTTATTTGTAGTATTGAAAACAATTAAGGTTTAAATTTGAAAACATTTTTCTTTTCCCCTCAAACTTAAGCTCAAACATGTATTACAATGAAATACAAAAATATGCAGCAGGAAAAGATCACTTTTACAATTTACTACACATCCTACAAACATAGACACACAAACTCCAATACATAGACTCACAGATTCATAAACAAATAACAACTGAGGTTAATTCGATCTCCCTTCTACTTACATTTCCCCTCCTTACGTTCAATTTCTAACAGAAGAAATTACACTAATAATGTGGGTATGTTATAAAACATTATATGGTTATCACCCATGGACCATAATTCCCTCATGCTTTGCCAATTTTAGGGTTACTCTAAGTCTAAGGTACACAAAATCTGGTAAATAAAAGTAGTCACAAAAAATATATGCATTTTTTTACCCATATTTTATACTCATTTTTTGTGATATTGCACTTTAATGGAAGGTATTTTTATGTTTTCTTGCAGGNACAGGAAAAGATCACTTTTGCAATTTACTACACATTCTACAAAAATATTAGCAAATAACACATGGTGGAATATTGCAGTAGAAAGTAAATCTATCCTAAACATGCTTGACATAACACTATAAAAGAATTTTAAATAGTAGAACAGGTACAAACTGAAGATTAAACAGGAACACGTTTTATACTTTATAAAGGAATTGTTGAATGCTAACAAGTTTAAAAT
Source organism: Phalaenopsis hybrid cultivar (assembly GCA_002079205.1). Taxonomy (NCBI): domain Eukaryota; kingdom Viridiplantae; phylum Streptophyta; class Magnoliopsida; order Asparagales; family Orchidaceae; genus Phalaenopsis; species Phalaenopsis hybrid cultivar. The sequence continues at coordinate 42,162 of JXCR01145726.1, forward strand.
ATTTAGATAAATTTTGTCATCTCCAATGACTCATTCAACTTGACTCACAAACATAGACACACAAACTCCAATACATAGACTCACAGATTCATAAACAATAACGACTGAGGTTAATTCGATCTCCCTTCTACTTACATTTCCCCTCCTTACGTTCAATTTCTAACGGAAGAGATTACACTAATAATGTGGGTATGTTATAAAACATTATATGGTTATCACCCATGGACCATAATTCCCTCATGCGTTTCCAATTTTAGGGTTACTCTAAGTCTAAGGTACACAAAATCTGGTAAATAAAAGTAGTCACAAAAAATATATGCATTTTTTTACCCATATTTTATACTCATTTTTTGTGATATTGCACTTTAATGGAAGGTATTTTTATGTTTTCTTGCAGGTTGTTGTTTTTTAGGACTTGAAGCAAAAATGACGGGATTTGGAGTCAAAATGGCGTTTTTGAAGAAATACTCAGCACCGGTGGCGCCAAAAGCAGTACCGACGTCGCCTTTCGACAGAGAGGGCGAGGGCTGATTTAATTAAATGGTCTCTAGCGCCGAGGATGCTAGAATGGGCCCCGACGGCACCAATGTCAGTTCAGACCATGTTTCTAGAAGATTTGATAAATTTGGACGCTTTTTGAAGAGTTTTTGGAAGCACCTATTGGAGAACTAACTCTAGGCTCTATTTGGGGCCAAAATTTATTAGAAAAGAGCTCCTTTTTGCACCTCCTCATTCCTACATGCTCATTTTCTCCACACCTCACCTCCATACACTTTTTCTATCTTCATTCCACCACCATTTAGAAGTCTATTAGTAATTTTTTCTTTAAGAGTTTAGAGCTCCGTACTCTGAGATATGATAAAATGAAGAGATAATATGAGTGTGCCAATATTAAAATATAAAATAATTTATGATGATTTTTCAACTCCAAACTTAATTTACTTTTCGATCTGGCCAATTGAATTGTTAAAATATGTTGTGAAACATATGATCAATTAATTTACTTTTCGATCTGGCCAATTGAATTGTTAAAATGTGTTGTGAAACATATGATCCGAGAAATAGAGTATGAGTTCTACCATGAAGGAGGGAATTAAATGCAAATAAATAAGAAAATATACATTGTTGGGTGTAGAATTGGAGATTTTAGGGTGACAGAATAAAATACCCAATTCGGTCTTAGTGTTTAAGAACTAAAGCGAGAGTTAGCCTTTAGGTAAAGGGAAGTGAGAGCTTTAGAGTGGGAGTCAGTATCCTCCTAGCCTAGCCACAGATTTATGGACTAAACCTGAGATTAGCCAGTGTTTTTCTATAACACTGTATCAGAGTAGAGAACTAAAATTGCTCTTATTTGACACAATACATATTAAAACTATTTATCTCATCTCATTTTACCAGAATCTCATTGTAGTGAGAAAAATGTTTTTTCACATAAGAAATCTTCATCACATAAAGATAGTTTAATAATTTAGAAGTTTCTGTTTAAACTTTGCATTTCAGTTTTGCTATTAATTAAATAATTTAGTTTTGTTAGCATCCTATACATTCAAAATTAGTGACAGTAATTTCATTTAATTTCTGTGAATTTTCTAGTTAATTTATCATTTTAAATTTAAACCTTCCCCGTGTGATCAATATTCGAAGCTTAAGTAGAAAGTTATTTATTACTTGATAACGATACACATACTTGTGTAGAATCCCAATTAATTGCTTAAATTTCTTAATCATAAATATTGTATCAAGCTTTTGACACCGTTACACTAAGAAGCCAAACTTATATAAATTTTACACAACTATATTTTACTGGGATCAAGTTTTTGGTGTCATTGTCGGCGAAGGTAACGGTAAATTAAATAGATTTGGTAAATTATGAAATTTAGAGATAAAATGTACATAATATAAAAAAATTATAAAATCAAAAATCAAAAAAGAAATATATTTTTTTATGAGTTTTCTTAAGAAAATTTTCTTTCCTTATCATATTTGTTTATGCGAAATACTAGATTTGAATGTTCAGTACCTTACAATTAAGAATTAGAACGTACTATTAAAAAAATTTGAAAACGACAAAAAGAAATTAAAAACCTAAACAAAATGGTGAATAACTTAGATAATCAAATAAATGAAAATCAACAAATACCTTTAAGAGATTATGATAATATAACAACAGATGAACTTCACTTGACTATTCAAAACCCTGATGTTGCTACTAATTCATTTGAGCTTAAATTCGCTATTATCCAAATGGTACAAAATAATCAGTTTGGAGGAACACCTATTGATGATTCCTAACTTACATCTTGCTAGTTTTCTTGAAATTTGTGTTACTTTTAAATATGACGGAGTGTCTAATGATGCTGTTAGACTTAGACTTTTTTTTTTATTAAGGGATAAGGCCAAAGCTTGTTTAAATTCATTAGCACGTGGATCTATCTGAACTTGGAGAGAGCTATCACAAAAATTCTTGGCTAAATATTTTCCACCCTAAAAAACTGCTAAGCATAGAAATGATATTACATCTTTTTGTCATCTTGAAAGGGAATCAATATATAAAGCCTGGGAAAGATTTAAAGATATTTTTAGAAAATTTCCACATCATGCTTTACCAGATTGGTTAATAATTCAAATATTTTACAATAGATTAGTGGGATCACTTAGATCTATTATAGATGCTGCTGCAGGTGGATCACTAATATCAAAACTTTTTGATGAAGCATACTCTTTAATCGAAAAAATGACTACTAACAATTTATAATGGCCCTCTAAAAGGGTAAATCCTGAGAGAGTAGTTTGTATTCATGATTCTGAAGCAATGTCTATTTTAGCATCTCAAATTGCTGCTATTTCAAAAAAGATTGATCAAATTGGAGTGAACTATTCTCAAATACCCTCAGAATTAGAGGAAAATTCACTAAAACGGATAATTGATACTCAATCATCTTATGAAACTTTTAAATGCTATAAATAATCAAAATAATAATCCCTATTCTAATTATTATAACCATGGATGGAAAAATCACCCTGATTTTAGTTGGATTAGTTATAATAATTCAGTGAATCCCTCCAGAAATTTGAACAACCAAGGAAATCTTAATTTTCGACCTTATTATCCTTTGGGATTTAGCTCTAACCCTAACTTACAAGTTAAGGAAAAGAAGTTGACAATGGAAGAAGTAATGCTGAATATCGGAAATCAAATACAGAGTCAAGGGGCTACTATTCGAAATATTGAAAATCAATTAGGACATACTGCTACTACACTCAGTAACAGACCTTCTGGAATTCTTTCGAGTACTGTGGAAGTTAATCTAAAAGATCAAAATAAGGAGCAAATTAAAGTTATTCAATTACAAAGTGGAAAAGAAGTTGAAAAAAGGATTCAAAGAGAAACTAAAGTTGATGAAGAGAAGGAAGAAATGGAAAGTGACCAAAATGAAAATGAACAAACACAAGGTCCTTTAGAAAAAACCATTACCTCCGTTTCCTCAAAGACTAAAGTAGAAGAATAAAGATAAAAAATTATAAATTTTTTGGAAATCCTTAAGACATTAACGATAAACATTCCTTTCATTGAAGCTTTGGAGCAGATGTAAATTTATGTAAAATTTATGAGAATATACTACACAAGAAAAGGAAGTTTACAGATCATGAGATAGTTGCACTCAGTGAAGAGTGTAGTGCTATTATTCAAAAAAAACTTCCTAAGAAATTAAAAGATCCTGGTAGTTTTATTATACCTTGTGCTATTAGTGAAAAGTTTTTTTGGAAAAGCTTTATGTGATTTAGGAGCGAGTATCAATCTTATGCTTCTATTGGTCTTTAAACGTTTAGATTTGGGAGAGATTTCCCCTATTAATGTAACTCTTCAGTTAGCTAATCGATCAATAACTTATCCAGAAGGAGTTATAAAAGACGTATTAGTAAAAGTGGATAAATTTATTTTCCCTATAGAACTTATAGTATTAGATATAGAGGAAGATAAAGAGATTCCTATTATTTTATGGAGACCATTTCTTGCAACAGTGAGAGCTGTGATAGATGTGCAAAAAGGAGAATTAATAATGAGAGTTAATGATCAAGAAGTAAAATTTAATATTGCAAAAGCTATGAAATATCTTGCAATAGAAACAGATAATGAATGTTTCAGGATGAAAATAACTGATTATATGAGTAATGAACAATTTAAGAATGAGTTTCAAGATAAATTAAAGCAAGGAGAATTTTTTAAAAACAAGAATAAAATGATAGAAGAAGAATTAGATTATATTGAGGACAAATTTGAAACGTTAGATTTGATGAAAAACGATAATAAAAATCTTATTCCTTCAAGTATTAAACCAGTTGAACTTGAACTAAAGATATTACCTGCCCATTTAAAATATGTATTTTTGGGAGAGTCATCTACCTTGCATGTTATTGTATCTTCTGAATTAACTGAAATTCAAGAATAAAAATTAATAAAAATCTTGAAAAGATCTAAAAAGGCATTCGGATGGACTTTAACAGATATTAAAGGAATCAGTTCTTTTATTTGTATGCACAGAATTCTATTAGATGAACAATACAAACGTAAAGCTAATCCTAAGAGGAGAATAAACGCAATAATGAAAGAAATTTAAAAAAAAATTAAATGGCTAGATACTAGAACTATATATCTTATTTCAGGTAGTGCTTGGGTTAAAAATCTTACAAACGTAAAGCAAGTCTATATACTATTTGGTCTAAAAATGGTAGAGGAAAGTGATCTTCACTCGTGGCAGTGTTCAATTTTCTATAATCAAAGCAAATATGCCACCTAGTAACTTGCCTGATAGGTGTTAATTCATTATTTTCTTTTGTTTCAACAGTCACTCCTCCTTTCTTAGGAACACAATGAATTNCAATCAATTATCAATTAACTTACTAAATATAGACATCATACATCTCTAGAATGTTGCAGGTGCATTACTGTCCAAAAGGCATTCTTTGAAAAGCAAAAGTTCCAAAATGACTAGTAATTGTTGTCTTTTCTTAATCCTCAGGAGCAATAGTAATTTGATGGTAACTGATATATTCATCTAAAAAACAAAAATATTTGTGCCCAGCAAGTCTATCTATTATTTGGTCTAAAAAGGTTAAAGGGAAGTGATCTTTCCTGGTGGCAGTGTTTAATTTTCTATAGTCAATGCAAATACGCCACCCAGTAACNGTTGGCTTTTCTTGATCCTCAGGAGCAATAAGAATGTGATGGTAACCGGTATATCCATCTAAAAAAAAAATATTTGTGCCCAGCAAGTCTATCAACTATTTGGTCTAAAAATGGTAAAGGGAAGTGATCTTTCCTAGTGGCAGTGTTTAATTTTCTAATGCAAATATGACACCCAGTAGCTTGTCTGATAGGTATTAATTAATTATTTTCTTTTTTTTCAATAGTCACTCCTCCTTTCTTAGGAACACAATGAATTGGACTTACCCACGCACTNAATATCATCTTCTGAAATTTTATAAGGATCTAGAAAATTTAATATCTCCAACTTGAACTTTTGTAGGGTCTGCTTCCATACCATCTTCTGAAATTTTATGCCCTAACACAATTCTTCATGTAACCATAAATTGACATTTCTCTCAATTCAAAACTAAATTAGTTCTTTCACATAACTCTAAGACTTTTTCAAGATAATTTAAGCATGCGTCAAATGATGTTCTAAATACTGAGAAATCATCCATAAATACTTCCAATCCATCATCAATTAACTTAATAAATATGGACATCATACATCTCTGGAATGTTACAGGTGCATTACATAATCCGAAAGGCATTGTTCTGAAAAGCAAAAGTTCCAAAAGGACTAGTAATGCATTACATAATCCAAAAGGCATTCTTTGAAAAGCAAAAGTTCCAAAAGGACTAGTAAATGATCTTTTCTTGATCCTCAGAAGCAAAAGGAATTTGATGGTAACCGGTATATCCATCTAAAAAACAAAAATATTTATGCCCAGTAAGTCTATCTACTATTTTATCTAAAAAGGTTAAAGGGAAGTGATCTTTCCTGGTGGCATTGTTTAATTTTTTATAATCAATGCAAATATTCCACCCAGAAACTTATCCGATAGGTATTAATTCATTATTTTCTTTTGTTTCAACAGTCACTCCTCCTTTCTTAGGAACACAATGAATNTGGTGGAATTTGGAGTCAAAATGGTGTTTTTGAAGAAATACTCAGCGTCGGCGGCGCCAAAAGCAGTACCGACGTCGCCTTTTGACAGAGAGGGCGAAGGCTGATTTAATTAAATGGTCTCTAGCGCCGACGATGCTAGAATGGGCCCCGACAGTGCCAATGTCAGTTCAGACTATGTTTCTAGAAGATTTGACAAATTTGGACGCTTTTTGAAGAGTTTTTGGAAGCACCTATTGGAGAACTGACTCTAGGCTCTATTTGGGGCCAAAATTTATTAGAAAAGAGCTCTTTTTCGCACCTCCTCATTCCTACATGCTCATTTTCTCCACACCTCACCTCCATACACTTTTTCTATTTTCATTCCACCACCATTTAGAAGTCTATTAGTAATTTTTCTTTAAGAGTTTAGAGCTCCGTACTTTAAGATATGATAAAATGAAGAGATAATATGAGTGTGCCAATATTAAAATATAAAATAATTTTTGATGATTTTTCAACTCCAAACTTAATTTACTTTTCGATCTGGCCAATTGATTTGTTAAAATATGTTGGAAACATATGATCCGAGAAATAGAGTATGAATTCTACCATGAAGGAGGGAATTAAATGCAAATAAATAAGGAAATATACATTGTTGGGTGTAGAATTGGAGATTTTAGGTTGACAGACTAAAATACCCAATTCGGTCTTAGTGTTTAAGAACTAAAGCGAGAGTTAGCCTTTAGGCAAAGGGAAGTGAGAGCCAGTATCCTCCTAGCCTAGCCACAGATTTATGGACTAAACCTGAGATTAGCCAATGATTTTCTATAACACTTTATGAGAGTAGAGAACTAAAATTGCTCCTATTTGACACAATACATATTAAAACCATTTATCTCATCTCATTTTACCAGAATCTCATTGTAGTGGGAAAGATGTTTTTTCACATAAGAAATCTTCATCACATAAAGATAGTTTAATAGTTTAGAAGTTACTGTTTAAACTTTGCATTTCAGTTTTGCTATTAATTAAATAATTTAGTTTTGTTAGCATCCAACACATTCAAAATTAGTGACAGTAATTTTATTTAATTTCTGTGAATTTTCTAGTTAATTTATCATTTTAAATTTAAACTTTCCCCGTGTGATCGATATTTGAAGCTTAAATAGAAAGTCATTTATTACTTGATAACGATGCACATAGTTGTTTAGAATCCCAATTAATTGCTTAAATTTCTTAATCATGAATATTGTATCAAGCTTTTGACACCGTTACTCTAAGAATTCAAACTTATATAAATTTTACACAACTATATTTTACTGGGATCAAGTTTTTGGTGCCATTGTCGGCGAAGGTAACGGTAAATTATGAAATTTAGAGATAAAATGTACATAATATAAAAAAAATTATAAAATCAAAAATGGAAAAGAAATATATTTTTTTATGAGTTTTCTTAAGAAAATTTTCTTTGCTTATCATATTTGTTTATGCGAAATACTGGATCTGAATGTTCAGTACCTTACAATTCAGAATTAGAAAGTACTATTAAAAAAATTTGAAAACGACAAAAAGAAATTAAAAACCTAAACAAAATGGTGAATAACTTAGATAATCAAATAAACGAAAATCAACAAATACCTTTAAGAGATTATGATAATATGACAGCAGATGAATTTCACTTGACTATTCAAAACCCTGATGTTGCTGCTAATTCATTTGAGCTTAAATTTGCTATTATCCAAATGATACAAAATAATCAGTTTGGAGGAACACCTATTGATGATTCCTAACTTACATCTTGCTAGTTTTCTTGAAATTTGTGCTACTTTTAAATATGACGGAGTGTTTTTTTATTAAGGGATAAGGCCAAAGCTTGTTTAAATTCATTAGCACCTGGATCTATCTGAACTTGGAGAGAGCTATCACAAAAATTCTTGGCTAAATATTTTCCACCCTAAAAAACTGCTAAGCATAGAAATGATATTACATCTTTTTGTCATCTTGAAAGGGAATCAATATATAAAGCCTGGGAAAGATTTAAAGATATTTTTAGAAAATTTCCACATCATGCTTTACCAGATTGGTTAATAATTCAAATATTTTACAATGGATGTGGGATCACTTAGATCTATTATAGATGCTGCTGCAAGTGGATCACTAATATCAAAACCTTTTGATGAAGCATACTCTTTAATCGAAAAAATGACTACTAACAATTTATAATGGCCCTCTAAAAGGGTAAATCCTGAGAGAGTAGTTTGTATTCATGATTCTGAAGCAATGTCTATTTTAGCATCTCAAATTGCTGCTATTTCAAAAAAGATTGATCAAATTGGAGTGAATTATTCTCAAATACCCTCAGAATTAGAGGAAAATTCACTAAAATGGATAATTGATACTCAATCATCTTATGAAACTTTTAAATGCTATAAATAATCAAAATAATAATCCCTATTCTAATTATTATAACCATGGATGGAAAAATCACCCTGATTTTAGTTGGATTAGTTATAATAATTCAGTGAATCCCTCCAGAAATTTGAACAGCCAAGGAAATCTTAATTTTTGACCTTATTATCTTTTGGGATTTAACTCTGACCCTAACTTACAAGTTAAGGAAAAGAAGTTGACAATGGAAGAAGTAATGCTGAATATCGGAAATCAAATACAGAGTCAAGGGGCTACTATTCGAAATATTGAAAATCAATTAGGACATACTGCTACTACACTCAGTAACAGACCTTCTGGAATTCTTTCGAGTACTGTGGAAGTTAATCTAAAAGATCAAAATAAGGAACAAATTAAAGTTATTCAATTACGAAGTGAAAAAGAAGTTGAAAGAAGGATCCAAAGAGAAACTAAAGTTGATGAAGAGAAGGAAGAAATGGAAAGTGACCAAAATGAAAATGAACAAACACAAGGTCCTTTAGAAAAACCATTACATCCGTTTCCTCAAAGACTGAAGTAGAAGAATAAAGATAAGAAATTATAAATTTTTTGGAAATCCTTAAGATGTTAACGATAAACATTTCTTTCATTGAAGCTTTGGAGCAGATGTAAATTTATGTAAAATTTATGAGAATATACTACACAAGAAAAGGAAGTTTACAGATCATGAGATAGTTGCACTCAGTGAAGAGTGTAGTGCTATTATTCAAAAAAAACTTCCTAAAAAATTAAAAGATCCTGGTAGTTTTAGTATATCTTGTGCTATTAGTGAAATTTTTTTTTGGAAAAGTTTTATGTGATTTAGGAGCGAGTATCAATCTTATGCTTCTATCGATCTTTAAACATTTAGATTTGGGAGAGATTTCCCCTACTAATGTAACTCTTCAGTTAGCTAATCGGTCAATAACTTATCCAGAAGGAGTTATAGAAGATGTATTAGTAAAAGTGGATAAATTTATTTTCCCTATAGAACTTATAGTATTAGATATGGAGGAAGATAAAGAGATTCCTATTATTTTATGGAGACCATTTCTTGCAACAGGGAGAGCTGTGATAGATGTGCAAAAAGGAGAATTAATAATGAGAGTAATGATCAAGGAGAGCTGTGATAGATGTGTAAAAAGGAGAATTAATAATGAGAGTTAATGATCAAGAAGTAACATTTAATAATACAAAAGCTATGAAATATCCTGCAATAGAAAAAGACAATGAATGTTTTAGGATGGAAGTTACTAATTATCCTATGAAATATTTTGCAATAGAAATAGATAATGAATGTTTAAGGATGAAAATAACTGATTATATGAGTAATGAGCAATTTAAAAATGAGTTTCAAGATAAATTAAAGCAAGGAGAATTTTTTAAAAACAAGAATGAAATGATAGAAGAAGAATTAGATTATATTGAGGACAAATTTGAAATGTTAGATTTGATGAAAAACGATAATAAAAATTTTATTCCTTCAAGTATTAAACCAGTTGAACTTGAACTGAAGATATTACCTGCCCATTTAAAATATGTATTTTTAGGAGAGTCATCTACCTTGCATGTTATTGTATCTTCTGAATTAACTGAAATTCAAGAACAAAAATTAATAAAAATCTTGAAAAAATATAAAAAGGCTTTCGGATGGACTTTAGCAGATATTAAAGGAATTAGTTCTTTTATTTGTATGCACAGAATTCTATTAGATGAACAATACAAACGTAAAGCTAATCCTAAGAGGAGAATAAACCCAATAATGAAAGAAATTTAAAAAAATAAAATTTAAATGGCTAGATGCTAGAATTATATATCTTATTTCAAGCAGTGGTTGGGTAAGTCAAATTCATTGTGTTCCAAAGAAAGAAGGAGTGATCATTGAAGAAAATGAGAAAAATGAATTAATTCCAATAAGACAAGTTATTGATTGGCGAATTTGTATTGACAATAGAAAATTAAATGTGGCCACCATAAAATATCACTTTCCTTTTCCCTTTTCTAGACCAAATGTTGGATAGATTGGCTGAAAATAAATATTATTACTTTTTAAATGGATTTATCAGACATCACCAAATTCCATTGCTTCAGAGGATCGAGAGAAAACAACATTTACAAGCCCATATGAAATATTTGCTTTTTGTAGAATGCCTTTTCGACTATGCAATGCACCTGCAACATTTAAAAGATGTATCATTTACCAACTTTATTGAACATGGAATGAAAGTATTTATGGATGATTTTTCTGTATTCAGAACTTTATTTGAATTATGTTTAAATAATTTAGATAAACTTTTGGAAGTATGTGAAAGAATCAACCTAATACTAATTTGGGAAAAATGTCAATTTATGGTTGTATGAGGTATTGTACTTAGACATAAAATTTTTAAAAATGGAATGGAAGTAAATCCTGCAAAAAATTAAGTTATTGAAAAATTATCACCTCCTTCTAATGTTAGAGGAATAAGAAGCTTTCTAGGACATGCTGGTTTCTACAGGCGCTACATAAAAAACTTTTCGAAAGTATATGGAATGCCGAGAGTAATTATTAGTGGGGTTTAAATTTTATGGGACAATTTATGCCTTCATTTGGAAATTTATATATATTACTTGGTATTGATTGTCCAATTGGATTGAAGCTATTACTTTACCCAGATGTGATGCTCGGTGTGTTTTTAAATTTTTAATTAAAAATATTTTTACAAGATATGAAATGCCGAGAGTAATTATTACTGATGAGAGTATCTCATTTTTAAGAATAAGAGAATAAAAAATTAATTAAGAAATATGATATTATGCATAGATTCTCTACTTCTTATCATCCTCAGACTAGCAGTCTAGCAGAGATATCAAATCATAAAATTAAACAAATTTTAGAAAAATTATAAATCCCTATAAATTGGATTGGTCTGCTAGATTAGATGTTGCATTATGGGCATACAAAACTTCTTATAAGACTCCTATTGAAATGTCCCCATATAGACTTATCTTTTGTAAAAACATGCCACTTACAAGTAGAATTGGAGCATAAAATATTTTGGGCTTTTAAGGAATTTAATTTTAATTTAAAAGATGCTTGTGAGAAAAGATTATTACAACTCAATGAACTTGAGGAGATTAGAAATGAAGCATATGATGATGTAAAAATCTATCAAGATAAAATAAAAATATGGCATGATTGAAAGATTATTAAAATAAAGTTTGAACCTGGACAAGAAGTTTTATTATATAATAGTAGATTGAGATTATTTCCAAGAAAGCTGAAATCCAGATGGTTAGGACCATTTAAAGTAATTAAAGTCTATAATTATGGAATTGTTGTTATTAAATATTCTAACATTGGAAATATATTTAAAGTTAATGAACATCGATTAAAATATTATTATGAAGGGCACATACCCCAATTTAAAGAAGTTTTAATATTAAGTCAACCCAACTAATCAAATGGCTTGTCGGGTTGACAACGTTAAACCAAGCGCTTCATGGGAGGCAACCCACATAAATATATATCTATGCATTACTATTTTTCTTAACTGTTTTATATATTATGACATAATAATCCTACACAATTTTATATTTCATAAATTAAAACAAATAATGGTATTGGAGGAAAATTTGGAATCAAATTAAAAAAAAAGAGAAGTCGTGATTTCTGCCACTAGAGCTGACGACGCCAGTATGGGCACCGACGATGCCCACTAAAATGATCATGGCGCTGACAGCGCCATCAGGAGTGTCAACAACACCGACAGCAGTTTGACGGTTCAAGATGAATTTGGAGGGATTTTGCTCCGTAATAACCGCCAGGAGGTGTTTTTAAAGTCCAAAAAACTGCCTTGGATGAATAAAAACTCCCTATTTTCAAATTCCATGGGATTCAATTCCAGAAATACTTCCAGGTATGAAGTTTTTAATCGAAGAAAGTTACAAAGAAGAGATTTATCAAGGAGAGAGGCTTTGTCAATTATGGATTGATTAATCCAAGTTCTCTGATTGATAAAATCATTGCACAAAGATGATGAGAAGTTCTGTGCTACACAACCACTGCAGTTGTTGTACTAGTGGTGAAGGAATTCTATGCCAACTTACATGGAATTACCCAAGGAGGAGTCTTCGTGCAAGGTAAGGTTGTATCATTTATTCCGACGCAAATTAATGAGTAGTATATGATAGAAAACGTTCCAGTCTATCATTATACAAATTTTATCCCAATGAGAGATTTGATGCAAGATTTCTATAATTTTGTGACGGATGAAAGTGATATTTGGGAAATGTGAGATGACAGATATGTTAGTTTCTGCTTCATCACTTAATCCAATATCGGCATTCTTCTATAATTTTCCTACTTTGCATTCAATCTCAAGTTCCATGTGAAAATTGGGAAAAAAATTTATTACCTTGGGAGCCCATGATTCTTATTGATGATAATTATGTTGGGAATGAAAATGAAGCATTAGATACAATCTTGGATCATTTGTCACATGCTTCAAGTCCATTGATTCCACCGACTGTTGGAAGTTCACTTGCTTTGGAAAAGAAATTGAAGAAACTGAAAGAGAACTTCAGAGTATTATAAATGCAATAGGAGATCTTAATCACATTTTTTATCACCTAGATTGGAGGATGAAGGAGAAATTTGATCATACTGGAATAACTGAAGAAGGATTGGTTCGGATGTTAAAGGAAAAAAGATGGATCAAAGAAAATTTGACTGATCAATTTCTGTACCAACCCTTCTACAATCTGTACGTTCATTACCAGTCTATGGGAAATTTTAGAGGAGGAGAAAGCACTGAAAAAGAGGCAGAATAATTGAAGAATTTGGACTCTCTATTAGTTTAAAATATTTATGTATTTAATGTTATTGTGTGGATTTGATTTAGTTTGCATTGCTTTGGAATTATGAACTTTGATTGTGTGTATAGTTTTATGTCAGCATTTAGTGTTGTTTCTTGATTTTGACGCTGATTTATAATTTAGTTTGCTCTATGAGTGTAAAAGTGTGATTAAAAAAATGTATTTGTAAGAAAATGTTTTTTTTCATATATAAAAGTTAATTTGGTATTGTTTGTGAAAATGTTTATTTGTGAATTATTGTTAGATGAAAATTTACGTTAAAAAATACTAAAAAGACTTTGGAGTAAATTGAAAGAAAATTGAAAATTGCGAAAATCTGAAAATGGAATTTTTAGCCTTCAGCGCTGACGGTGCCCTCGACCCGAGAATAGCCTACTCCTTAAAATTTGTGATTTGCACAGTAAAACGCCATTTTTACCCTTTGAGTCACCTTTAACCTTCAATTTTTGCACCTAGGGCTCGCATTTGCTTGGATTTGAGGCGATTTCAAGACAAAGAAATTTCAAATTTCATTTTCTCTAGGTAAGAGCTACACTTTAAACTAAAAATTTTAGCTTTTCACCAAGGATTTATCTCACATTACCGAGATCCAAAAATTTTGGAATTTTTTAAGAGATTTTGAGAAAATCCTTTGATGAAGAACTCTTACTTAGTAGATTTAAGTTTAAAGTGTTTTACATTGTGATTTTCAGAATTTTGGAAATTTATTTCAGATTTTTATCAAATTTTCCTAAATTTACCATGGCCCCGAGAACGAGCAAGGGAAAAAAGGAAAGTAGATTATGATGAACAAAAATTTGTTAGCTTTAGGGCTAGTGCTCGATTTATAGTCTACTTGAAAATAAAAAAATAATTCTGAATCGTGGATTTAAAAAATTGAGAGGAGAAGTTGAGCAATTAATCAATGCTCGGCAGTGGGAAAATTTCTATTACTTTACTATCGAGTCTATTATTGCTGTAGTGATGGAGTTCTATGCAAATTTTACAGAGGCTTTTGATGATTTTGTTTTTATTCGTGGGAAAATTGTGGAGTTTTCTCCAAGTAAGATTAATGATTTTTATCAGTTAAAAGATGTGTACAATTGCCAGTATAAATCATTTTTGTTACAAATGAGGCCTTAGATGAGGTTATTTCTTTTCTTATTGATGGGAGAGAAACATGGAAAGTGAAAAATGGAGTTAAGGTAAACTTTCCTCTCTCTATGCTTAATGTAGTATCTAAGGCCTAGCACTACTTTATTTCTGAAAGAATGATATTGACAAATCATCATCGTGAGGTTACAAATGATAGAGCTAACCTGAACTGCTGTATCCAGCAGGTGATGAGGGTAAATGTAGGCTCTATTATTTACATGAACACTAATCTATTGCTTTAGGAGAGACCATTGGTGGATTAGCACACCCTGTCCTGATCTTCACACTCTGTGAACAAGTAGGGGTTGATTTTAAACCTGAGGAAGAGAGGATTGAGCCTCTAAAAATAATTGGGCCTGCCAATATAAAGACATATGAATCTGATGTTGGATGGAGGTATGGAATTAAGACCAGAGATATTCTTTCTACTTCAAGGACCCCTACTTCTAATGACCCTTCTCTTCGAGAACTATTGGACCAGATGATGATCCAATAGGGAGATATCTTGAGAATGAATCATAGAATGGAAAACATGGAGGCCTGAAATGCTCACACTGATGATTTGATAAGGCAAAAGTTTGAATATAATGTTTCCTATGATGATGCGATGGTCAGATATATGAAGAGTGATCACACAAATCAGTTTCTTACTCACCCTTTCTTTGCTCCATATCAGCAACATAATTTGAATGTGGAAGAAGAAGAAGAAGAAAACGATGATTGGTGATTTTTAGTTTGATCATTTTTAGTTTATGTTTGATTATACTTTGTTATTTTATTAATTGTTGTTGTTATGTTGTTGAGACTATTTGTTATTAGATTGTGAGACTCTGTTTTATTTTAGATATTAAGTTGTGAACTGTAGAATTGTAAAACCATTTGTTATTTGAAATTTAGTTTAGTTATGTTGTTAGTTTTAGTTTTTTGTTGAATATATTGTAATTAACTATTTCTCAGTAGATTTCATACGTATTATGTGCAATTTAATGTTTTAAGTCTTGTAGTTTTTCATATTAGCATCTGCAATATTTCAGAGTTAATTTTCAAAAATTAGAACCTTCAACAGGTAAGTATTTTCTTTATATATTTAATGTTTTCTTTCACCTTTTATTTTTTCAGTTCTTCATGCTAAATCTTTTAAAAATTTAAGTTTGGGGGGGGGGGGGGGGGGGGG
>JXCR01145726.1:57940-77850 GCA_002079205.1 Phalaenopsis hybrid cultivar
AAAAAGTTTTTTTTAAAAAAAAAAGGACCAAAAAAAACTTAATTATATTTGTCCTCACTTAGCCATACTTTCAAAAACTTTAAATTTAACATGACATTTGATATTAGGCGATAACTTTAGATGACTATATTTATGTTTTTAAATATATATGTTGACCTCACTTTTGGTTGAGGTTTAGTTTTTTTTTCTCTTTAGTAGCCTAATTTCTAGCCATAGGACTTTCCTATTGACTATTCTTAGAAAACTAGAAAAGGCACCCTCACCATTAAGATTCTATCCTTTTCTCTACTCAACTTGAAGTTCCACATGTTGGTCTCAACCTCTAAATACTTAGTAGGTGGGGTCACTTTGGGGGAAACTCAAGATGAGCCACCCTTAGGACTGCTAGACCGTAGGGTTGACCCTGGGTGTTGGTCTGGAGCTAAGGCACTCACTACACTCACTACACTCATCTACACTCACAATCACTCACAACCCTAAACTCAAATTTCTCCCTTGAAACTCTCATCTACACCCACATTCACTCACAACCCTGAACTCAAACTTCTAGTCTAGATCCCTTGACGCTGGGATACTCATGTAGATGGTCCCCTAAACCTACCAGCCCTAGAGTTATGGTTTGGCTAAGACCACTATGTAGAGAACCCAAAATGGGATTTCCATTGGTCCATGGCTTGTTGGTGATGGTTGGTACCTCAACTCTACCAAAATACCCATCTTGGCCTTTTACCCCTAAGACACCCCCAAATTACCAAAATACCCCTCCATAGCCCAAAATTCTAAAAATTCCAAAAATTCCCAAAAAATCCCAATAAATCCCAAATATTCCTAATGTTATTTCTTGAAACTACCACATGACCCAATTTGGCCAATTTGACAATTTTTAACCAAAATCCCCAAATTTGCCATTAAAGGCCCAATTTCCCAAAATTCAACCCAAATGTCCATCAATTTGATCTCAATTGGCCACAATTACAATCCTAAACTCAAATTCACTTTTTATATGACCAAAATAAACCAAATCTAAGCCTAATTGGACCATGATTTGAGCCTAATTTTGATTTGGGTCAAAATCCCAATTTTGACCATATGACCTAATCTCACCAAATTGAACTCATAGCCTAGTCAATTGGCCCCAATTAATATTGAAAAATCATTATAAAATTATCATACATCAAAATCAACCATCAATTGGCCTTGGTGAAGCCTCAAATCCATTTGAATTTGGCCTAAATCCAAAATTCCCAAATTTAGCCCCAAATTGACTAAGTCCCCAAATTTCACCCAATTGATATCCTTAACCTCCAAATTGGCATCCAATTCATGTCAGAAACTCTTCACGAGGTCCCTATTGACCATTTACAATAATCAATTTGGACTTATCCCAAGGCTATTCATGAGGTCCCTATTGATCATTTATAACAATCAATTTGGACCTAGCCCAAGGCTAACCCAAAATTCCCTATTGACCATTTACAATAATCAATTTGGACTTAGCCCAAGGCTAACCCAAGCTAGACAGTCCATATTGACCATTTACAACAATCAATTTGGACTTAGCCCAAGGCTAACCCAAGCTAGACCCAAGCCTAGCCCAACATGACCAAATTGATTAAAATCAAAATTCCCTCAAATTGTCCCTTCAATTGAACTCAAAACCACTTTCATTCTTCACCAAAGTTGTTCCTTATGATCATCTACACCAAATAAAACATTTATTTGGGTCAACTTACATGGTTAACCTATCCCAAACCCAAGACTTGGTCATTTGCACCCATTTGGACCCATGCACTAAATGTGACCTAACCACCCTAAAGTAACCAAATTAACTCCATCACAGCCATTAGTTGGACTTAGTGACCTGTCCAAACACCATGAAACCACCTAAATCAAGCCATTGAATAAAGGTCCCCCAAATCAAGGGATATTATTTCCAAAAATGCATGTGCTTAAGATATCCTTACCAAAATTAGGTATTATAGCACTAAATTGCTGTGACATATTCCTCTGGGTTCCCTCAGCTCCTAGCCACCTCCCCCTACCCGGCAGGCCAGCCTAGTGGCCGAAAAAGCTCAAAATCGAGAGCCACCCCCATGGAGCTTCACCCAAATCAAACCTAGAGGCCAGCTCAGCCAAAACACTTGTTGGAGCTCCTCTGCCCTCCACCTAAGCACCACATTACACCTCCTAATTGGCCATGATAGACACCATAACCCCATTTTTATAAAAGGCCTCCTCCATGGCCGTTAAACTAAGTGCTGAAATTTCCTTAGTGAGGCCTCTCCAAACTTCAAACAGAGCTTCCCTAAGATCCCCTCAATGCAGCCCAACCATTTTCCCTCACCAATTCCCATTGTCGGAGCTCAATTTTAAGCTTGGAACCTTGCCGGAAACCAGGACAGAACCCAATACTCCTCCACAGTCCACCCAAACTCAGATTAACTCTACCCACACCTTTGCAACAGTGAAAGAAGCCAAAGCCACATAAAATCCCCCTTCCACAGAGCCTCTACCATAGTACTAGACCAACACCCAAATTCAAGCTTGGTCGAATCCACACCTAAGCCTTATACCAAGACCAGGGACTCAATCCCTAGCCTCTTTGGATCATAGCGAGTGTACCAAGACCCTCTGATCTAAGCTTCACTTCTTAGAGCAACGGTATAAAACCTCACCTCATCCCGAGCCTATTTTGATTCTACACTTAATTAGGCTTAATTTAATTGCATGATTGCCGTATGGATGTGTTCGTCTCACTTAGACGAGTCCATAAGACCAAACCCAAGGTAATTTGGTTGAGTTTAGGCTGAGATCTTAGGGTTTTAGTGTGGACGGTCACATGATCATTCTATCGGGGATGATGACGAGGAGTCGTTTGGTCGAGCGTGTATCAAATGGACGAAGGAGATCGAGCCGGACAACGCTTCGGGGCATAACCGCGAGCCGAGTCAGCAGCTACGTGGACGGCGACGTCCAACCAGAGCACGCCATGCATGCCTTTTGAGCTGCCTAGGATCCAGTCAGCACACACAGTTTAATTAGAAAAATAGGGCTTTTTCTATTTATTTAAATACCCCTAACTTAGAAAATCCATAACTTTGTGTAGAAAAATCACAAAAACTTTTTATATTTATTTAAATACCCTTAACTTAGAAAATTCATAACTTTGTGTAGAAAAATCACAAAAATAAATAAAATAACCCTTTTGCTCAGTGAACAGAGGAAAATAATGTGAAATAAACTTAAAGTCCATTTGAAGCATTAAATATTTTTAATGAATTAAACACTATTTGGGATCATTTAATTCCCCTTGCATATTGATACATCATCTTGGCTTGAAATTTTGGCATGTTGTAGCCTCTATCAAGGGAAACATCCTCTGATTTTTGCAAAGTCAGAGAAGGTTCCTATACAGAGAACCATATTTTTCAAGATCTTGCACATTATTTCCTTAAAATAATCATGAAAATTAGTATATTGATTACAAAATTCTAAGAAAATTTTGGAAGGTCCACCATGACCAGAGAAGCTTTTGGAAATAATTTCATGGGTCAAGTCATTTAAAATGCACTTAAATTTTACAAAGACTAAATCACTAAAATAATTAATTTTGGAAAATATAAACATTTAAATTACTTGATTTTTTATCTCCAATTTGGTTCCTGATCCAGAGAACCCACCATAAAAAATTCATAATACTTTGAGTACATTTGATAACTTAAGTTGATTTTTAAGGATAAATACCACTTTTGACACCTAAATGATTTTTTAAAAACCAAAATATAACTCAAAAAATTATGACACTTAGTTTTTTGAGTTCTTTGTGATCAGGGACATTTTATAAAAATAAAATAATATTTAGAATAAAAACTTGATTTTTAGTCTATTCTAGATATTTAAAATAATTAAAAATTCATAAAAAACATAAACATAATAAAATTCATGGGAATTTTCTAAATTACTTCATAATCACCTAAGAACAATTAGAATATTTTTCTTGATTTTCTAAAAAAAGATGTTGAATTTCAAAGCTTAAAAATAATTTTTAAAGGCTAAAAATGAGTTTTCATCAAAATAATTCCAATAAATCAAAGAAAAGTCAGAAAAATAAGAGATTTGTTCTTCCGGGTTCTCTAACCTTAGAAAGATTTTTAAAAAACACAAAACTTTATTTTCACTACTTAAAATATTTTATTTTAATTAAATAACCCAGAACTTGAAATAATTCTGATAAATCACCGATAATTCAAAAAATTATGAAATTTGGTTCAAAGGCTTCTCTGGTCTAGGTCCACCTCCAGTAAAAATTTCAAGGGATTAGAATTTATCTTGGTCAAGTTAGGAATTTCCTTTGAAAATTCCTATTTTTTCATGAAAATAATTATATAAAATAAATTAAATTCTGAAAAAAAAAAACATTTTCTCCTCTAATGTCTTAATTGACTCATGAATGAGGTAGGATAAGAAGTTCAAAGTCATTTGAATTGAATTTGACAAATTATGAAGTGTTAGAGCCTTATGGGCAAATGTGTAATTTTAAAAATTTAGCCTTAATTAACATTTAGGCTTAAGTTAAGGAGGGAAATGGGCAACCACTGATCTTAATCAGTTTATTTGATGTTTGGAACACAAGGGGTTAATTGGTAGAAACCAATCTCACTTTCCCAATTGAAAAGATAGGTTAATAAATTTCTAAATTATTAAAATTTGGAAGCTTATTAAAATTAAATGATCCTGGACTTAGGGTATAACTTTTGAAGTCAATAATTAATCAATTTAATATCCTTATCTTGATTTTCAAATAAAATCCAAATCATGAATCATGACCACTTGAAACTTAACCTTTTCAAAACTAATTAAGACACCCACCTAGACCTTAAGGGCTTAGTGGTGACTTAGGCCAAATCAAAATTGACTAAATGAGGATTAAACATATAAATAATCAAACATCCTTGAAACACCAAGTGTCCAGGTTACACCAACTTGCCCTTTAAGTAAATTCGCCCACATAATTTTCAAATTAAATGATAAATGATAATTACCCCTTTCTTAGGGATAATTAAGACATCAATGTTCACTGAGCATCAGAAGTATTCACAGGATAAACCATTAAGCAACTTAATAAGTTTAAATGGACTCGAGACTTTTCACCAGTTGATGAGAGGGAGGCATGGACCTGATTCCTCCTCCTAACTTGTTGGATACTTCAGAGGTCTATTAAATTTAATATATTTTGCTTAATGAAATCATCCTTAATTAAAATTTTAAGGACTCACCAAAATACAACATAGAGTTAGAAAAACCAACAAAAAATTATTTTTCCTACACTTCATAAATGCCCTCACATGAATTTTTAAGTTTCAGGTGGTGGAACGAGAAGACTCGCTAGGTACGCTTTTACAGTTTATAATACCTTCTTTTTGTGCCTTTTTTCTTACATGCTTTATGCTTACGTTATTTCTTTTCAGACTTGCATTTACCTACATGTATGAAAACAACATAAACTTGCATGAGAACCAAAACCAAAACTAAAAACAACCAAGATAAAATTCACCCCCACAACATTCAAAATATAAAACAACTCAAAATTTAATCACAAACATCACACAAAACTACAACTTCGACTAAATTAAGAAATCTCTATCAGATGATCGGGAATCCCTCAGAGGAGGTAACCTACGGTTGCTAACGAGGCCTCCCATAGTTTAAATGAAATTATGCAACTCATTAAGTTGGGTTTAGGAAGTTCATTTGGACTAAGTGAATCCAATAGAAAATAGTGGTGCCGGAACGAGGGAACCGTAGGATCCTAACTGGTGTCGCTCTAATCAACTTTAATATGCCCTCGTGTAAATTTAAAGAACTTCAACCATAGGGCCACCTGATTTGACATTCTAACTTGACACACTAGAAAAACTTATACTCGTCGCGACGAGGAACTTGGAGCTTGCATTGGTGGGCAGCACGACCATCTTCAATAGCAAAATCTGTCTTCCTCGGCTAAATCAATCTCCCTTTCCTTAGATTTAAAAAACAAAGCCATAGAACTTCGAGGTTGCTTGCTTATGCAAAGTAAATCCTCACCTTATCTTTAGGATTTTTTACAACCCTGCTAAACAATATAAGTCCTAACTCGTCTTAGGATTCCGAGGTTGTCATCTGTCACAACCTAAATTCTCATATCTTCCAGGCTATTTGTGTGATTGTTTCACACGAATGTAAGCCCTAAATAATAAAATTGGAAGGATGAAAAACTTAAATTTTTTTCCTCTAAATTTAAGCCAAACATTAGGATAGTTTGGGAAGTAACCGAGGTTTGCCTCTAGATCCCTGACATCACCTAGTTTTTCCTCCTTTGGATTCTACAACAAAATGTTACAAATTTGAACCAACCCCCTTTCACACCTCTACTTCCAATCTCATTGAAGAGTTCTACTCTTTGAACTTCCTTCAAGATAATTTTTCCTGATTTTTATCCAGAGTCTTCTTAAGTGACTTTGATCATTTAAGATGTAATTAACTATAGGGGCTTGCCCTTATAGGAAGCATGTCCAAACCAAGCTTAATATAAACCTTATTTAAGCCTTTATATTAAATAGGGGAACTTGTCGGCATATACAAAGGTTTCGCAGACCCGACGGACGTCATACTTTCCTTAGTTTATTTAATTGAGCCTCATCCTCAAGTCTTGTGTTTATCCTTCAAAATAGATATAGGATTTGAGGTACAATGCTCTTTCATTTTAAACTATGAAAAATATGGGGTTAGTTTGATTTCATACTTCAACGTCCTTCGGAAGTGGGCGATGGGATTTCAATTCCGGCGACCGACAGCTTCTTACGGGAAACTCCCCACAAAACCCCGAAATAGCGTCGACAGCTTCTAGCGACTTCGCTGCGGACAAGCTTTTCTCTCCATACAAATCAGGAAATATTATCTCCACACATCGTTAATGTGTCAATGCCCCTCTTGGACCAATTTACCCTTCTTCCGTTGACATACTTTACCCATTTATGTCTTGGAAAGGTATGGTCAACTCCTTTGACTTCAGGACTAGTTGTTCAACCATCTTTGAATAGAGGGGTTCAGAAAGCCATTAAGGACTCTTTAAATCCTTTTTATATGGGGTCAGATCCCCAATAGGTGTATCGGTGGACTAATTCCACATGGGCATTTTCTAATACTAATTGGGTCCCGCACTAGGTCCTAAAATTTTTCACATCTCCCTTCAAAATTTGATTAGCTATTCTACAAATTGAACCAAATCGTGTTGTACTGCGTGCACTTTGTAATTTTCTTATATTAATTAAATTTTACACCTTTTAAACAAAGATGTTAAAAATACCCATAAATTAAGACCCGCCAGGTCTACAGATCAACCTCTATTTTTAGTGCTTGCACTAAAGATTACGAGGTTTTTGGCCATATAGGTAACCCCAAAACTTTCTGTTTTAAAGCCTGTTGCAATGGCCTACCCAACGCTGACATTTTCCTGCAACCTGCCAACGCACCGCAGTGCCCGTAACGCCGCTCCCACCATCAAGTTTGGAGCTGGATTTGAAGACCTTGAGGTCATCCTTGGGAGAGCCCCATTCGTGGTAACGAATATCACCGCTCCAGAAATGCAAGAGCCATCTAAAGAATTCAACCTGAACTGCCTTCAAAACTTCTCTCCCTACAAGAGGGCTAAAGCTACTGCCATTGCGGCGCCCATCAAACCTGTTATCCCCACTGCTACTATGGGGAAGGAAGTAATGATTGTTGAAGATCCAACTGAGGGATTAACTATCCCACCACCCGTGTTTGAAATTGGGTCAAGCTCAAGGATTGTACCACTAACCCGAACTCAAAGGAGGAACCGCAATAGAAGAGTTCAGAGGGCCATCAAAGCCCAGGCTTCTGAGAAGACACCCGTTGAGAAGGAGCCTCATCAAGTTGAAGAAGTGCTACCAAAAATTTATCCACTCCTACGAGGGAGTAGATTCCATCCTCTGACAGATACTAAGGGATATGAGGGTATCCAAAGGATCGCTGCCGCATTACCGCCACTTCATGGACATCGTGGGGGAGAAAGAAGTTCACTCCTATCACTCGAGTCAGTGAAATTTTCAGAAGGCTTGCTGCCAAAGAAGGATGTTCGGTTAGCGAGTTACTTAAATGAGTGGGAGATACAATTTCTCCTCGCATGAAGAAGGAAATTTTGAAAGGCGCCAAATTTGCCAGACAATCCCGCAAGACAGCTGGAGTGTCACGTACTCGCATCTTCGTTTGGTTCCATTTGGGGAACAGAATTGATACCACAGTGATTACTACTGATCATATTGCCACCAGGACCACATGTCGTCGACCGGTTAAGTCGAGACTGGGTCCGAAGATCTTACCCGTCGTTCCTGCAATCCCAGAGATAAAGACAAATCGATTACCTGGCACTGTAGTTGGTCTACACCATGGGGAGCATACCTTACCTCGACATCCTGATGTTTCTACTAAGATGCCCCATCCTGAGACGTCATCGTCAAAAAAGAAGAGGGTATGTGTACCCAAGGTCGTTGCACTGATACAGTTCAGTGAGCCTGCAGGACAAGAAGCAAAACCAGTGCCTAAAATACCTGACATCGTTGCGAAAATCGCCAGTGAGATGGAGGAAAAAGTAGAGGATGTCCATCAAGGTCCTCCAGATCTTAAAGAAATCAAGGAATCAATAATTGAAGAGAAAGTTGAGAAACTCAGGATTGAGATTTCCGAGATAGCTCGAGAGCACAGAGTTTCCATCAATAGTGACAATGAAGATTTTGATTATAATGATTACCTGGAGAAGGATTTCATGGATGTCCATGTGATCAAAACCAGAGCTACCACATTCACGCACGAGGCTTAACCTCACACCAAAGAGAACACTGTAGATGAGTTGCGTAGGGTTATCCTCCTAAGGGATAAGCATGTCAATCTACTAGAGAAAAGAATAGAAGAGATGACTGCAACTATGACCGCCATAACCACCATTCAGGGGCAATCACAAGAACCGAGATTGGCTTCTCTAGAGATTAATCAGCTAGAAATCATACACATCACAGATGAAAGAAGAGAGGCTACTTCAACAGATAAAGATGAACAACCAAAGAAAAATTCTCCGTTAAGTGCCATGCCAAAAAAGGAATTAAAGCAAATGGTTGAACAAGTGTGAGATGCCTTAGCCCAATCCAAGGGCGGTGCATCAATTTTGAAGGGTAGACCTTACCCGGAGGAGTTCGATGTCGTCTCTTTCCCCAAGGGTTTTGTGGCCCCAAACTTCAAGATATTCGATGGGACTGGAAATCCCAGACAATACATAGCACATTTTCGAGCCAGTTGTGGAAACACGAGGAATAATGAAGCTCTACTCTGCCAGCAGTTTGTCAGCAGCTTGTCAGGAATTGCTTTTGACTAGTACGCTGACTTGCCAAACGGGTCAGTTAAAACATTTTCTAAGTTGGAACAGTTGTTTGTGAAAAGATTTTCTGGGGCACAACACCATGTGTCTATCAGAGAGCTCATGATGGACAAGCAAAAGCCAAGCGAAACCTTGGTAGACTATATTTTGAGAAGGAGAAACCTTAGCATGAAATGTGAACCTCAGCTACAGGAACATCAAGCGATTGAGATTCTACTCAAGAGCATTCATGGGCCAGTAGCTTTCATGCTTAAGGGACCCACCATCAAATCCTTCGAGAAGCTACTCAGTAAAGCCAGCAGTCTTCAAGAAGAAATGAAGCACATGGAGCCACATGAAAAGGCAAAGGTAACCATAGTGTTCAAAAAGAAATCAGGAGTAGTCGCGACTGTCGACAAAGGAAAGCAGCCGATAAAGATATATGCAGAAGAACATTGCCAGTCTTCGTCACAGTACTCTCAGAAATAGAGCAGTCAATCCAACCAATGGTCGCCTCAGGAGGGATAACCTCAAACAGTGGGTAAAAGAATATCCCTGTTAGAGTGACAGAAAGTTGTGTATTCTTTCAAGGATGAAGCCATACCTAAAATATTCAAAAGCCTGATGAAGAAACAAGAATTCAAACTACCTGATCCAAGGAAACCCGAAGAGGTGGATAAGAAGAATGAACCAAATTATTGCCCAAACTAGTAGTTGCTTGGGGACACTATAGACAAATGTTTCATCTTTAAGGACTGGCTCGAGAAGAACCTAAAGGAAGAGAACATTACAATCCTGAAAGAATATTTAAAAGAACCTGAAAAATGTTCCATAAACATGATTTCGGCCGAGCCAATCTCCCCAATTGATCCATATACCGGAATAGATGGATGGATTACAACTTGGGATGAACTCAAGAGGGTCCTTAATCAAATACAGGATTCAACAAAAATGCTTCTACAAATATTGAAGAAGAATGGAATGAGGTCTGGAGCAAATCATCCAGGAAAATACTAGACAAGCTACAGTCTGCATCAAAACAAGCCTCTATTCAGAGTCCGCAACATACCGAGCTTGAGATGAAGATTTTGCCAGGAGTTCCGTCATCGTCAAGGACAAAGAATAAGAAGAAGAAAAGCGTCACTGTCAGGATTGATAGCATAGGGGGGTAGGATAAGGGCTGCCTCTACTAGATTGGTTGTCTCAGATTTGGGGAAGAAAATCCTCGAACCCGTGACTTTGTATGATTATCTTTTTGTCCCTCCGGGGTCTTATGAATATAATGATTATGATTTTGGCTACATTTTAACTATTTTTTGGTGATAACGTAACTAATTCTGACCGATCTAGCTGCGATCTCGATCCCCAAAATGATCCTCAAATCATACTTGAGTCTGATGAACTTGTTGTCAAGTTCAAAGAAGACATCAATAATACCGCTTACGACGGCTCCGATAACGAAGAGCCAATTCTCGAACATCATGGTACACCGCTCACAATCAACTTAGATCTTTCTGACGAAGACGAAAAGACACTGGAAGATTCAAAAATGATATCTCAAAAATAAGTAATCACAGATGTTGACTTAAGGAGCGGAAAAGTGTTACCACCAAGAATAACTCCAACTGATAAAGGAAAACAGATAATGACTCGAGAAGAGATACCCCCACCTCTACTAGAGGAAGAACCACATGATCACGATAAAAGTGGAGGATCATACAAAGTAGACTACAGCGTGCTAGCTCATCTTAGGAAGTTGTCGGCCCGATTAAGCATCTACGACGCTCTGATCCTGTCAAATGAGATGAGAGAATCTCTAGTTACAGCTTTTCTTGACCCAAAAATTTGCTTAGCTCAGTTGGCTAGCACATCTTCAGATGAAGTTTGCTCGTTGAGAGAACAGTCAGGGGTAACCTTCACAGATGAAAAATTACTGCTCGGTACCGCCAACCACAACCGTTTGCTCTATATCTCCGTTAACATTGACAGATTTGTGTTATCTAGAGTTTTAGTGGATCCTGAAGCATCTCTTAACTTGATGAGCCTATGGACATTGGCCTATTTGGATATTGAAGCTCAATAGCTTATGGTCGATAAGTTGATGTTAAGAGGATTCAACCAAAAGGGAGAAAGAACCCTTGGATTAATTACATTACTTATGATGGTTGGAGAACTCGTAACAACCGCTAAATTTCATATCATTGGCGTCAAGACCTCTTTTAATGCTCTACTTGGTCGACCATGAATTTCTTAGCACAATATGGTTCCATCATCCCTACACCAGTGCACCAAATACCGCAAAGATGGTCAAGAAAATTGCATCAAGGAAGACCTACAACCATTTTCAGTGCACGAAGTTGGTATCAACGAAGATGCTGCCTACTACGCACCTCCAAAGAAGAATGTCTTTTCGCACGAGATTCTGACAAACAAAGATGAAGATTCAGAAGAATCACAAAAAGGAAGCCATACAACTCCGCTTCAACAACCTTCTACCACTCCGCTACAACAATTTGGTGGAGGTTCTTCTAGTTCACGCACCCAAGGTCGAGGCCGGGGACGTGAACGAGGAAAGATCAATTTAATTGTTGAACGAACTAGGCAAACCATCAACATTAGTGATGAAAACAGTTCTGAACATGAAATAATGATGACAAAGCAGAAGAGACCTCATTATGAGATATCTCTAGAAGATACAAAGAAAAATGAATATGAAACAATTTATGATCGGATAAACCACCATGTGAGTATTATGACCCTCAATCCAATTCTCCCTCAAAAGGTCAAGAGTTTGGAGGTCAAGGAAGTCCATAGTGTTGGTTCAAAGCCGATCAAATTTTACAATGCTTCTACCTCTACTGAGCTTAAAAAACATGTAAATTTGGATGTCGATTCTAATGAATTAATAGAATTGCCTTTTAGTTACTTCTTGCCTTGTATTTAAAAGTTAATTCAATAGGGACACTTACCAAAATAAATGCCAAACGATAAATTTCAACTTTTTGAAAAACTATGGAATGCTAAAAGTCAAAATCCCAATTCAAAAGAAGGTCTCGGATTTGGTACAGTTGGACCAGCCGATGATTCTGAATTTTGCATGGTTGTTACTAGTGAGTCAGAAAAGGATTGCCTCGATATAGAAGACAACTCTACTGATCAACAAGTAGAAGATGCTCCGTCAGAATTTGGGGAGAAAATTAAACCTACTATCGATAAATTGAAGGAAATTAACATCGAGACTGAAGAACGACCCCGACCTACATTTATAAGTTCTCTACTTGATGACAAAGAATTTACAGAATTGGTCAAACTATTAACAGAATTCAAAGCTTGTTTCGCATGGAGCTACGATAAAATGCCAGGATTGTCAGCAGAGGTTGCAGTTCATAAACTCGGGGTGGATAAGAATATAACCCTGGTAAAACAAGCTCCCAGGAGAATGTGGCTTGAAATAGAACAACAAGTCATCGCCGAAGTGAAGAAGTTGATAGATGCCAACTTTGTTAAAGAAGATCAATACCCCACGTGGTTAGCCAACATCGTACCCATTAAGAAGAAAAATGGACAGATCCACGTTTGTGTCGACTTCAGATATTTGAACAAGACATGCCCAAAAGAAGAGTTTCCACTACTTATACCAGAGATGATGTGGATATCGCTTCAACACATGAAATTTTCTCCTTCATGGATGAATCATCGTGATACAACCAAATCAAGATGGCTCCCAAGGATGCAACACTTACAGCTTTCAGAACACCGATTGGAATTTTCTGCTACACAGTGATGTCATTCAACCTAAAGAACGTCGGAGCAACATATCAGCGTGCAATGACAAAGTTTTTTGACAACCTCATTCACAACCAAGTAGAATGCTACATGGATTATTTGGTCATCAAAAGTAAACGAAAAATAGACCATTTGTATGATTTGAGGATTGTGTTTGAACGGTTACGACGATATGACCTTAAAATGAATCCCTTAAAGTGCGCCTTTGGCGTCACCTCCGGGAAATTTCTAGGAATCGTTGTCCTTCATCGGGGAATCGAGATCGACTCAGATAAGATTAAAGCTATCTTGGAAATGCCTCCCCCTAAAACCTTGAAACAGCTACGTTCCTTTCAGGGGAAGTTGGCATATCTGAGACGCTTTATTTCTAATCTCTCAGATAGGTGTCAGCCTTTCTCGACATTAATTAAAAATATTCCAAATTTATTTGGGAAGAGAAATGCCAGCGGGCTTTTAAGGACGTTAAACAATATTTAATGACACCTCCTGTTTTGGCAGCCCCTATCCCAGGGAAACCATTGATACTTTATATCGTGACTTTGGATGACTCTCTCGGAGCCCTCTTAGCCCAAGTCAATGATGAGGGTAAAGAAAATGCACTCTACTATTTGATTCATCGTCTAATACCAATGGAGATAAGGTATCTACCTATTGAGAAGCATTGTCTGGCATTGATTTTCGGGATAGGTAATGCCCATGCTGACGTTCTAGCAAAACTCGCTAAGGAAATGGCGTGTCCCCCAGAGGATTCCATCGAAGTCACGGTGCAAGGAAGACGACTCTTGTCTCAAAATGACTTCAAAACTCTACGCAAGCTTGGAAAAGAAGATACAATAAATACAGTTGCAAACATCAATGAAGATTGGCGCAAGCTATTAATAGAATATTTGCATACTGGAAATCTGCCAGAAGACAAGTCTGAGGCGCACCACATCACAAGAAGGGCTATGTCTTACGCCCTGGTGGGAAGCGTTCTCTATAGAAGATCATTCGACCAGATGTGGCTACGGTGTTTGAGCAGAGCCGAAGCACAAAATATTATCAAAGAAGTACATGTCGGATTGTGTGGCGCTCATCAGTCAGGGCCAAAAATGAAAATGAAGATCAAAGGACTCGGGTATTATTGGTCAGCAATGATGTCCGATTGCATGGATACAGCTAGAAGATGTCACCAATGCCAAGTGCATGGGCTACACCCAACAGTTGCCTCGTGATCGTTCGAGTGTTGAGGCATGGACA
The DNA here is from genome assembly GCA_002079205.1 of Phalaenopsis hybrid cultivar. Lineage (NCBI taxonomy): Eukaryota > Viridiplantae > Streptophyta > Magnoliopsida > Asparagales > Orchidaceae > Phalaenopsis > Phalaenopsis hybrid cultivar. The sequence goes on from JXCR01145726.1 coordinate 72,375, forward strand.
TAATAGGTCCGATAGACCCTCCATCCTCCAGAGGACACAGGTTTATACTTGTCGCTACAGATTACTTCTCCAACTGGGCAAAGGCAGTACCATTATGTGAGGTTACAACACAGTACGCCCTTCAAATTTTCAAAAGCCAAGTCGTCTACCATTTCAGAGTACCACAAAGAATAATTTTTGAGAATGGGACAACTTTCAGAAGTACAAAGATCAACAGTTTTATCAGAAGATATGGCATAGATTAGAGATACTCTATAATTTACTATCCCATAGCAAATGGTCTCGCTGAAGCCTTCAACAAAACATTGGTAAAGATTTTAAAGAAAACACTGAATGAAAATAAAAGGGATTGGCACAACAAACTTTTAGAAGTCTTGTGGGCCTAAGGGATGACTTTCAAGACTCCCACTCGGTGTACACTCTATGCGCTCGTGTATGGGGCCGAGGTTGTGCTACCGCTAGAAATCCAGACACCATCTCTCAGGGTCGCCGTTGCCAACCAACTCACAATGGAAGAAAGTGCAAAACTCAGATTTGAAGAACTAGAGAGTCTCAAGGGAAAACGACTAGAACCCCAAAAAAATTTGGATCTTTACCAGGCAAAGATGGTACAAGCCCATGACAAATTGCTCTGCTCAAGGACATTCAAAGTTGGTGACCTTGTGCTTGTGCTCAAAAGACCTATTCTTGCACGCCGCAAAATAGGTGGAAAATTCAAGCCAACTTGGGAGGGACCATTTGCCATTGAAAAGGTCTACACAGGAGGAGCCTACCAGTTAGTGGACTTCCGGGGCGAAAGACCCATGTTACCGATAAACGGACAATACCTAAAAACCTATTACGTAACATGATGCTGCTCAATGCCACTTGCCTCTGCTTTCTTTGAAACTTTGATTATTTTTAGGGTTATCTATGTGGCCAAATTTCTATGATTGGGTCCAAATTTTGTAATTAACCTCATTATAATGAATATTTTGAGAAAAAGATTTTTGAACTTCACAAGTTCTCTTTTTTACTTTTGAATTTAAATACCCTACTAAATTAAACAAAACTCACACATAAAATGAGTAATCGTCTTCATCAAAATAAACTAAAATTTGCTTTAAAAAATACTTTCTTTTATTCTTGTTCGTGCCAAGCTTTAGCCCATTGATGCTTTTCCTGTCGTCTATTGAAAAATGTCAGGACAGAGGCTGATCTTTGCCTTCCAGGATGGCTGGAACCTCGCAGTGAATGAAGAGATGACGCCGCAAAGAGGTGTCATAGATTTCAACATGGATTTCAACCAAGTTGATATGGACTACGAGGGTCTTCTAATGGACGTAGTCATCAGCAAAGAAAAGGAGGGACTGCCTTCACTGTTGAGGGTAGTCACTCAAGACAATGTGTAACGTAAAGGTAAAAACGTGATAGCGAAACGAGATACGATGGAGGGGCCTAGCCGTCTGCCCTCCACAGTAGCTACTCCAACAAGGGACCTGATAGTCTCCTATAATGAATGATTACCGAATACTCTGCACCGTAAGATGCAGCGCAGAAATGCAAGGCGAAAGAAGCAGAGAGCCTTCCTGCGACAAGAACGCAAACGCCAGAGAGATGCAAACAACTTTCTTACCCCCATTCCTGAGGGACATATTTACGACCCAGATCTGAGAGAAAATTCTGCCAACCTGCCCACTACAGATGAAGAGTCAGGATTTGTGACAGAATCAGATGTGCTCCCAATTCTAGATATCTTATGCAAGGGTTGCCCAACATGCAACGTTGAGGTACCAGCCGGGACATCAGTCACGAACGCATTTGTAGAATGCCTGGATTGCAACGTTCTGCATCTACAGCGTTTTAGTACATTAGAAGAATACACTTCAAGCACCAATCAGTCTCAGACTCCAGACTTTGCAAAAAAATGAACCATATGTCTCACTGGGGACAGATCAGCACGCACCATGGAGCCCAGGGTCATACATCCCACTAGAGGCTGAATCTAATGTTCTGAATCAACCAACACTAGTTTGGGTTCTCGTTGATGCTCGAAAGAAGGAACGCCCGTGACAGTTGCCAACCACTGGTATGGTAGAATACTATAAGATAAGCAAAGTAAATAAAAGAGAATTTGAGTTCTATGAAGAAGTTCAGGGAAAGTTCATCAATATATTGGAAGGCCTGGAGCTATATACCAGGGTTTTTTTTAAAAGTGGTGAAAAAAGCATTCTGGACTACATCTTTGATTTAAGAGACAGAGGCCGAGCGGGCCTTCTCATGGGGAGGACATATTCCGAGCCAAAGGAATGGATGAGGGGAAAGGGAAGAATCACCATCCAATGCGGCTGTTGTTATAACTTCACGAATGAAAGATAGGGAAATCCGTCTGTGATCCAGAAATATGACCAAGTGGATCCGTTGCCATTAATGAAAAAATGGATGATCAAGAGAATGGTCAAGTGGAATATTCTACCTGCTACTTTCATTCCCAATAGTTGCATCATTAACATTTATGAAGAAGTTGACTGCATTCCCCCACACATTGATTATCATGATTTTGTGAGGCCTTTCTGCACGGTCTCATTCATGAGTAAAAGCAATCTTCTATTTGGAAAAGAAATCGATATAGTCGGCCCTAGCGAATTCAGAGGAGCTGTGGAGCTTCCTCTTCCAGTTGGTTCAGTACTTGTCTTGAAGGGCAATGGTGCAGACATTGCCAAGAACTGCATTCCAGGAGTGTGACACCTTAGGGTATCTGTAACCTTCCGTAGAATGGACAATAGTAAAATACCTTATGGATTCTAGCAGGACCCAAAATTGGAGTTGTTTCCGTACGAGATATGAGAAGGTTGTACCTCTAAGTACATATAAAAGGAACTCTTATCCTGGAGAATGACTTAGAAGGTCTGCTTGATCAGGAGCTCATCATTCCTGGTACAGAGGGTTCACTTTCTTTCTTTTAACTGCATGACATGTATATGATTTTATTCAGTCTACGATATACTCATACATGAGATGATTCTCAATGTATTTCAACATGGATTACATAATGTACCTTTTGAGGCGTTAGCCTATGTATGATTTATGGCATCTCTGTTGGAGCAAATTAATGGAAATTTCTCTCAAATTATGTCTTTTTGTCAGTTGCCTTTTTGTGCGATGGATGGAAGCCACAAACCATGTGATGGTTCAGAGTTTCAATGAAGAAAGAATGAAACAACAAATCTTCAACAATAAATAAAACATAAATAAAAAATAATCACAAATGAGTAAATAACAAAAAAAAATTCTTTTGAAAATCAAACAATTAAAATTAAAACTTGACGAACATATTTTGAAAAATTAAATATGATAAAAATAACAAGAAAATAAAATAGACCTGTTGAGTAGATTCTTCCGTTTTCGGAATCTCCTACTCTTTGTGCGCGGAACACAATCATCGTTATCTACACTAACTCTCTGCACATCCCCACATAATTTCACATTCTGTACAAAAACTCACAAAGCTTTACAGATCTCCTTCAATAGGATCAACCTTTTTCACGTGATACATTTCTGTAAATTCAACACTGCAAACTCTCCTTTGAGAATTGACCTACATTTCAATTCTCTTTTTCGAATTAGTCCTACATTTCTGATACATTACATTCGAGGTTGGTCCTTACATTCCGACACCCTCCTTTGAAAATTGACCTACATTTCAATTCTCATTTTTGAATCAGTCCTACATTTCTAATTCATTACATTCGAGGTCGGTCCTTACATTCTGACACCCTTCTTGGAGAATTGACCTACATTTCAATTCTCATTTTTGAATCAGTCCTACATTTCTGATTCATTACATGGCCGGACCTTACATTCCGACACTTTCTTTTGAGAATTGACCTACATTTCAATTCTCACTTCTGATCCTTACATTCTGACACTCTCTTTTGAGAATTGACCTACATTTCAATTCATATTTCCAAATCAGTCCTATATTTCTGATTCAGTGCATTCGAGGTCAGTCCTTACATTCCGACACTCTCTTTTGAGAATTGACGTACATTTCAATTCTCATTTTCACATTTCTAATTCATTACATTCGACGTCGGTCCTTACATTCTGACACTCTCTTTTGAGAATTGACATACATTTCAATTCTCATTTTCACATTTATGATTCATTACATTCAAGGTCGGTCCTTACATTCTGACACCCTCCTTTAAGAATTGACCTATATTTTAATTCTCATTTTGACTATGTCCTACATTTCTGATTCATTACATTTGAGGCCGGTCCTTACATTCTGACACCCTCCTTTGAAAGTTGACCTACATTTCAATTCTCATTTTCGAATCAGTCCTACATTTCTAATTCATTACATTCGAGGTTGGTCCTTACATTTCGACACTCTCTTTTGAGAATTGACCTACATTTTAATTCTCATTTCTGAATCAGTCCTACATTTTTGATTCATTGCATTAGAGGTCGGTCCTTACATTCCAACACTCTCTTTTGAGAATTGACATACATTTCAAATCTCATTTTCACATTTCTGATTCATTACATTTGAGGTCGGTCCTTACATTCTAACACTCTCTTTTGAGAATTGACATACATTTCAATTCTCGGTCCTACATTTCTGATTCATTACATTCGAGAGTAGTCCTTACAGTCTGACTCTCTCTCTCTTTTCAAATTGATATCTAAATTTCAATTCCCACCTCGGGGTCAACATTTGCATACTGGTTCCCACCTCTAGAACATCTTAAAATTTCATAACTCAAAGTCTGCTCTCCAATCCCAAGTGAGAGTCCTTACTTCTCGACTTGATTAAACGCACACCTGCTAATTCCCCGGCAGATACAAATCACATGCACAACCCTACACATATTTTTGGGTCTTTTGACTTAAGAGTTTTTATTGGTTTTTGTCGATCTCGTCGGTCAATGCCAATACACTGTTGACCTCACTTTTGGTTGAGGTCTAGAAACTTCTTTAGTAGCCTAGGTCTAGCCATGGGACTTTCCAATAAACTAGTCTTAGAAAACTAGAAAGGGTACCCTCACCATTAGAAACTCAAAACCTTTCTCTTTACTCAACTTGAAGTTCCACATATTGGTTCTAACCTCTAATATTTGGTAGGTAAGATCATTATAAGGAGAGCTCAAGAAGAGTTCTTATAGAATTACTTGGCCTTAGTATTGACCCTGGGTGTTGATTTGAAGCTAAGGTATATTATACCTTTACTATATCTTCACAATACACTAATTAAGACCAATACATGAGAGCCCAAAATGGGGAATTCATTGATCCATGGTTCATTTAGAATGGATATCTAGCCAATTCTATTTGAAATACCCAACTTGGCCTTTTGCCACGAGGCACCTCCAAATTACCTAACTGCCCTTGGGACCCAAATTTGGCCAAAATTCCCAAATTTTGCCAAAATACCCAAAATTGATCAAAACTCATTCCAAACACTTTGAATACATCAAAATTTGCCAAAACT
>JXCR01145728.1:6222-25476 GCA_002079205.1 Phalaenopsis hybrid cultivar
GGAGATTTTAGAGTGACAGACTAAAATCCCCAATTCGGTCCTATCGTTTCGGTGCTGATGTGTAGATGTTAGCATTCAGGTGAGGAGAACGTGGGAGCTCTGAAGTGAGAGTCGGTATCCTCCCAACCTAGCCACAGAATCAGTAACCAAGCATAGGATTATTCAATGCTTTTTTATGTCTGGACCAAAGGGTAAAGAATAGGTATGCTCCTATTTGGCACAATATAATTTGAACTAATTCATTTTATCCATTCACTATAATTTCTTGGCAAGGAGAATGATGCTTTCTTATATATTGAATATCACAATTAAACGTTATTCTTTATAATTAGTTACTATCTAAAATTATCTACTTATTTCAATTGCCTATTAGTGACAGATAAGCAACTATTGTTGTAGTTGAAGTATTACTTTTTTATAAAATCTTAGTCCGTAGTATTCTATTTCTCCCTGTGGGACCGATATCTAAGACTCTAAAACTTAGTCCGTAGTATTCTATTTATCCCTCTGGAATCAATATCTAGGACTCCATTAGAGCCTTATATTACTTGAGCGATACGTATACTTGCGTTGATAAATTTGACTTTAACATTATTGAATATCACATCTTTATTAAATCAAACATATATATATATAAAGTCGCAGTCAAGTTTTTGGCATCGTTGCTGGAATTTAAATCTTCTAGTAGCATCATCAAATTCTTGTAATTGTTGATTTACAAAAAGGTCGGTCAATTCTCTTTTTGGATGTTGTGTTTCAAGATATTTTGATCTCATCTTGTTTGAACTTATACTCTTAACCCATCATACGAGGATTACCCATACATAAGCCTTCTGTATCTTTTCCTTTTATTTGTTTTTCTATTTTTTATCGTATTTCCTTTCTATATGATTCCTCTCCTCTTCGAATCATTCATATGATTAGCGAGGGAGATTTATTCAAACAAGGTAAACATACAACGTCACATAAATAGACAAGCTGATGACTCTGAGTGCTAAAAAGAACCAAGAAAAATAACTGGTACGGGTACTAATATTAGTGCTGGACTTTGATTAACCAAAATAGCCTTTGTCTACTCCTCTATCCTTTTCTCCAATATTTTTATTCATTCATGTCTCAATCTTAATTGATCCATAAGTTATTAGGCTGTGTTTGGTATATCACCATCCTCAATGATAATTTCTTGTAGGTTAACATCCTCTTGTTGTTGTTTTCTTAATGAAACTCTAGTCTTAACCATCATAAGTGGAGAAGTTTCTTCTGAAGCCTATGAATTTTCATTCTCATCTCCAAATTTCTTGATCTTAGCTTCTAGCTCATTTAGAACTCAATCAATATGATAACTTCTGATATTATTTGAATCAATTGAGAGGTACTTGGAGGACGACACCTTTCTTGAATGGAGATATAGAGAAAGATGTTAATAGAAATTTTAATCTTGAATCTCTAAATTTTAATGAATTTAAGATTACGCTTCTTTGAAAGGAAACTCAATCAATGATCTTAAGATTGCACCATGTCCACAATGCCAACTGAATAAAATCTTTAGTTTAAATTTTTAATTTTGATTTTAGATTTGTTTTCAAGAAGTTAAAAATGTTAGGAATCATTTTGAAGATGATTTAGTAAAAGAAAATGAGTAGGCTTGAATGACAAGCCAGAAGGACCTAACTAGACCAAGATATAGAAACACCCACAAGGAGTTCAGATAAAGAATTTTCCCAAACCTACTCACGATAGGTTGTGGACCAAGAGTTTAAGGTTATTTTGTGGACCCTTTTCTAGACTCAAACCCATTCCATGACTTGATAGAAAGAAAGTTCAACAGGAAAAATATGGATAATCAAAGCTTTNTCCCATAAACCCATAAACCCATAAACAACTTTTTCTTAATTTTCTGTCTAATACTTTTTTTAAGAAATAGTATTCTTTNATCTTTTTAAACTCAAAATTTCATTCTCTAGTTCATATTTTCCCTCCAAAAATAAAGTGAAACTCTACCGATTTCATTCCTATGGCATCCAATTCCCCTGATATTCCTAGAGTGCGAGTTTTCAATCGGCAAAAGTTTATTCGTGCGGCGGAAGCGCAACTAATTTTCAACAAGTTGCTGACGAAGAAAAGATTAATAAAGGAACGGGGATTCGTAAATCGTGGATTGAATAATCTCACGACAGATATTGAAGAAATGATATTGCGGCGAAGATGGGAAGTGCTGTGCTACACTACCGCCGCCGTGGTTGTTCCAGTAGTGAAAAAATTTTATGCAAATTTACATGGAATCAACCAAGGATTTATTTATGTGCGAGGAAGATGGATTACTTTCACTCCTGCATGGATCAATGAATTATATATGATAGAAAATGTTCCAGTCTTCCACTATTCTAATTTCGTCCCAAAGAGAAACCAAATAAATGAGATTTACCAATATTTAACGGACGAAACTGACAACTGGAAAACAAGAGAAAACAGGTATGTTAGTTATCTGTAACACTCCTCAATCCCGTTTCGAAACATTGGCACTTTTTCATTTCTGCGAAACTGTTACCGACAATGAAGATCGGTAAAGTTTCTAAAGGGAAAGTGTCATTTTGAGTTACTGCATCCAAAGAGGACTGTCGATCGACATTGGATCAATAATTGTGAAGCCAGTTTTGAGTCTGATCGTTCATGGATCAACTTATGGGCTTGAACACCCCTCCACGATTTTCTCACCTTGCAGTCAGTTTCAAGTGTCCTATGAAAATTGGGAAAAGGTACTGCTACCTTGGAAGCCTTTGGATCCAACTTAGAGATTCCCAGTTTTTGAAGTTGAAAATGACATGGCAATTATAGTAGATCAAGCATCTCAGAATTCATTCCCAGTTCAACCATTAGTCCTTGATAAGTCTCTGGTGATTCTACGCCGAATCCAAAGGAGATACAAAATGTCATGAATGCAATTAATAATATCTCCGATTTTGATTAGAGGATGAAGGAACATTTTGGGCACTCTGGACATTTAGAAGATAGCTTGATACGACTAATGAGGAGGATGAAGTTAATAGAAGAGGATTCCACCGAAGAATGCCCATTCTGACACTTCTATAACTTCTTCGTTCATGTGCAATCAATGGGTTATTTCAGAGGAGAATCTAGTATTGAGACCGAAGATTAGTAGATTTATATTACTACCTATCTGTCTATCTATGTATTTCAATTTGAACTTTGTATTTGCTTTGCTTTAGAATTATGCTTGTATATCTCTATATAGTTGAGACTAAGCATAGGTTGTTTTTTTTTCAGCATTTTGAGTGTTGTGACTTGGATTGTGGCGCTGAATTAATGTAATGAGGTTGAGAGAATACCAAACTTATGTGTATTAGTTGAATCAATGTATTAAGGTTGAGAGAATATCAAACTTAGGTGTGTTATGTAACGTATATTGTACCCCTTGGAATTTATATATATGTGATGTTTTGTGATGTGAAAGTTTATATGTGCTAAGTACATCATTTTGTCACTTAAAATTATGTATATAATGATTGAAAAATGTCGTTAAGGCTTGGAATTGATCGAAATCACAAAAATTCAGAATTTGGACAAAATCAATAAAGCCCACGGACGACGCCCTCGACGCCGCCGACGCCGCCCTTGACGCCGCCAACGGCGGATTTTTCCCAAGACTCAGATTCAAAATTCCAATAGAGCGCACCGACAGCGCCATCGACCCCGCCGACTGTGAGCTCACAAAAAAACACTTTAACCTTGTTTGACCAGTCAACTGCCACTATTCATCATCCCCTTCCTCCTAAAAATGTCATTTTTGACCTAGGGCTTGAAAGATCTTGGATTGAGAGGCAATTTCAAGGTTTTTTGACACTAGATTTAATTAACTCTAGGTAAGAGCTTCACTCCAAACTAAAAATATTTGATTTTCACCATGGATTTCTTCCACATTTAGGAGATCCGAAAAATTTGAGAGTGTGAAGAAAATTTGGGAAGAAATTCATGGATCTTAATGTTGAACTCTTAGAATTATTATTGGAAGCCATGATTTGCATATTTGAAGTAATTTTTAGAATTTTTCTATAATTTGATTAGATTTAATTGGCGCCACGTCAAAAGAGAAGAGTTGAGTTTGACGAGTCTCGCTTCGTTAATGTGATGGCTCAAATAAAATTTACTTCCATATTTAAAGGATAGAAGTGCAAATACAAGATCCAGTTTTTGATAGTCCGAGAGGAGAAATTGAACAAGTTACTACTGAGTGAAGGTGGGAAAAATTTTGTTACACCACCAATAAAGCTGATGCAAATGCTAGTTATTCTGATGACGCAATTGTTCATGTGCGTGGGTTTCCTGTTGAGTTTACTGCTGCCCGCATTAACACTTTTTATGAAGTCCTAGACTCTTATAGCTGCCAATATGAATCCTTTACTACAATGGAAGACCCCCTCAATGATGCTATTAACTTTCTCACTAATGGGAAAGGAACATGGAAGATAAAACAGCAAGAACGGGTAAATTTTTCTGCTTCCATGCTGAATGCCACCTCTAAGGCGTGGCAACTATTTTATTTCCTCACTCGTTACTGACTTATCACCATAGTGAGGTAACAAGAGATAGAGCTATTCTGAATTTCTATATTCAGAATAATAGAAATATAAATGTGGGAACCTATCACCATAGTGAGGTAACTAGATTATTCTGATTTTTTGTATTCATAATAGTAGAACTATAAATGTGGGGAGAATAATTCTTAAGAATATATTCACTACGACAAGGAGTGAGACAAGTGGAGGTCTAGGACATCCTGGACTTATTTATACAATTTGCAAACTTTGAGGAGTGAGACTAGTGGAGGTCTAGGACATCCTGGACTTATTTATACAATTTGCAAACTTTCCATGAGTTGAATTTGGAGATGAAGAATTGGTTTATCCTATGAAACCCATTAGTAAAGCTAATTTGAAGACAGTGGTTAATTTAACAACTTATGAATCCTATGAAAAATGGAGAACTGGGAGTAGAAGTCAAGAACCTTCTACTAGTAGAGATATTCCCTCTACAATTTATGACCTTCCACCTCCTAGTTCCCCTACCCACTCTGATTTGATGAATGAGTTGACCATGCAACAGAAGAGCATAGAATTAATAAGTGAAAGGATTGGAGGTTTAGAACGTCGACATGATTACGATAGTGAGTACTTTCAGAGGCATTCAAATTTTAAGGTAGCCTATTATGAAGCTCCGGATCGACACTACAGAGGTGAGCCAGATGTTACGTTTCCTGAGTGCCCCTGATATACTCAGTATCATCTTGATCCACCTGCTGATCAAGGCAATGAAGATATAGCTTGGGATTTTGATATTGAATGAAATTGATGTACTTATATTTGTATTCTTATTTTTTTGATCTTTTGTAATAGAAATGGATGTTTGTGTATTTGGACTTTGATTTTTATTATTTTGTGCACTTGGATAATTTTAATTTTTGTTATAAAGTTAGTGTTATAGTTGAATTTCCATGTGTAGTTTAATAAATGTTAAGTAGCACTGTGGATTGTAATGAAATGTGATTTTTATTTCGCAATTTAATTTTAATTGTATTTTTTAGTATTGTGGTTGTGTTAGGAAATGTTGTGCTTGTTTAATGGTTTAGTTTTATACTTATTTTAAAATTTCATTACCCAGAAATTCCTCCAATGATTTATATGTGTAGAAAGCTCATAATATTATAGACCAGGTGAAGTAAAAATTTTAGAAGGCCTGCAGAAATTTCAGAATAATGAAGATGCCTACAATACAGAGGTATGATTTATATTTATAATTTTTCTTTCCACCTGTATTATTTTATATTTAAAAATTTTAAGTTTGGGGGAGGGAAGTAAAAAATTAACTATTAAATGTCCTCTATTTCAATATTTTCAAAAATTATTTATATGATTTCATGTAGTAAATTTAATTCAGGTAACTATATTTTTGTAACTATTTAAATACTATGGTAGATTTAAAGAAATATTTTTGTTAAGTTTGGGAGAGGGAAGAAAAAGATTGACTATTAGATGTCCTCTATTTCAATATTTTCAAAAATTATTTATATGATTTCATGTAGTGAATATTCAGGTAACCATATTTTTGTAACTATTTAAATATTATGGTAGATTTAAAGAAATATTTTTGTAATGAAAATTAATTTTGTAACTGAAGATATTTTAGTATAAGAGAATAAGATTATATTTAACTATTTAAAGTAAAGGAAACTATATTTTGAAGTATTAAGAATCTAAAAATTCATTTGAGAAGAAAAGATTGGGGCTCAATGATGTAAAAACTATGAAATATTTATAAGGTAAAGGAATGCTTTGAGTTTCAAAATTAGAGAAAGAAAAGTGAATTTAAAAATCATTAAAGGTTATCCAGATATATTAATCCTCATTTGAAAAAGAAAAAAGAAAGGATTGAAAACAATCCCTGAAAAGAAAAGAAAAATATATAGGAACAATCCAAATGAAAAAAAAAAAGAAAGAAAAATGAAAGTGAGGAGAAGCTTGAGGATATGCCTTAGATATAGTAATCTTCACTTGAAAAAGAAAAAGAAAGGATTGACAATAATCCCTGAAAAGAAAAGAAAAATATATAGGATTGAAAGCAAGAAAAAGAAAAGATTGACAACAATCCCTGAAAAGAAAAGAAAAATATATAGGATTGAAAGCAAAAAAATAAATGATTGAAAACAATCCCTGAAAAGAAAAGAAAAATATATAGGATTGAAAGCAATCCAAATGAAAAAAGAGAAAAGAAAGAAATTTATGGAAGCGAGGAGAAGCTTGAGGATATGCTTAATCAAAAATTGGCTTCACTAGACATACCTAAAGGGAAAACTTAAATTCATTCCTGAACTTATATTTATGGAATAGGTCTTTTACTAGTAGAGTTCTCATGAAGTTCCTATTTGGGTATTCTATGTGAATTAATATTTCAACATATAGTCATTCTTGAAATGAATAGAAGACTAGAACTATTAAACTTGATAACTAGATAATCTTGTGGCTACAGAACTAATTCAATTACTTGAATTTTTTCTGAAAATCTCACTATGATATTTATGTAAATCAAACTTATAGTATTTCTGAATTAAACTTTTACTACAGTAGATCATAACTTTTATATAGTATTAAAATTACTTGAGGACAAGTAATAGTTAGTTTATTTTGACCAGAAAAAAATATGTTGAGATTTTCATACCTATTTAATACATTTTTTTATGATATTGCACTTTAAAGAAAGGTATTTTTGATCTTTTGTTGCAGGAATGATGAATTAGGGTCATTGGAGCAAAAAGATGCAAAAAGGAGCAAATTAGAGCGAAAAGGACCAAAATGTGGAAATTTAAACTAGGTCGTCGACGGCGCCCTCGACCCTGCCGACGGCGAGTTTTTACCCAGGCAGCAGGACAAAATTCTTCAGAAGTTCGTAGACAGTGACCTTGAGGCCGTCGACGATGAGCTCGGTAGTTATGCCTACTCAAGCTTTGGATAAGGCCAAATTTTGAAGGCATGCTTAAGCAACTATTGAGAAAGCTCATCCACAACTTTAAAAGACTATTTTGGCCGAAAAATGGAGAGCCTAGAGAAGAGGGGAAAGAATTTAGGGAGTAAAGGAAGTGCTAGAGAGAGTTCCTAGAGATTAGAAAGGTTCCAATATTGTGAGGAATTCTTCGAGAGATTGTAAGAGTGGAGAGAAAGTGAGATATTTCTTCCTCCTTGCTGCTTCAAAGAAGAATTCTGTGTGCTGTAAATAAAGGAGAGATTCAGAAGAAATTCAAGGAGTGTTCTTGAGGAGAAATTAGAGATAAGTTATTTACTTGTTGTAGTTTGTATGAATTTGATTTTTATATATGAATTTCGAGTTTTATTGTGTTTTCCCCATGAGATCTGAGTAGTTTTCTCTATCTTTCTCCTNAAAGGTACATGTAATCATCCAAAACGTATACCAATTGAAAAAGTATATCCAAAAAATTACACGTACATAAAGTCCCAAAATAACAGTGTACATAAAATCCCATAATAGCAGTGGTGTCGAGGAGCAGGGTCAAACTGACGGCTTGTAGATCCAGTGAAGGCCGCAATGATAAAAGCCAAAACTTGCAAGTAGTGAGGAAATCCGCAAGCTTCTGCATAAACCATCCATGCCGCTCCAAGCAGTTCCGAGATGTCCGAAATTGAAAGGCAGCAGCTCCATACATCTCATGGTAAAGTTACCAACTCCAATACACATAAATGAGATCCCAGGCATCCAAAAAGAGCAGGCAAAGCAAGATAAAACATGAAAACCAGCCTCACAGTTCAAATTCGAAGACAAAACAAGGTGAAAAAGGCTACCAAAATGCAACTCAGAATAAATCTTGAAGGATCGACCAGTTAAACACTAAAAGGAACCAATAAAAAAATGAAGCAGAAATTAACAAAGAGAAATATAAAATCCCTCTATCTTCTTATATAATGCACATTAAGTAAATCCCCGTTTAAAAGATTTTGAAGTTGAGGAGGGGGCACCACACCCACAATTATTCGTTGGAGACCTTGTTTGGCAACAGCAGTGTTACATTCCTTATAGATGAAATTAAATTGCAGAACCAAATTATGTCTTTTAATGACAAATGACATTCCAGGTAGGGAAGGTGCTCTTATTTAGAATATTAAACATAGCCATAGAATCAATCTCGATAACTAAAGCATGGCGATGTAAGGTCACAACAATGTGTAAATCATTCCATAAAGAATAAAACTCCGCCTCTAAAGGTGTCGAGGCACAAACCGGTGAGGCAAAGTAACAAAGGCATCTCCCTGAAGAATTACGAAAATTCCACCCGTCCCAGCAGCAGATAAAGTCCAGCTCCCATCTACATTAAGTTTAATGCAACCAACTGAGGGGGGTTGCCACCGTATCAGAAAGGCCTTCCTACCCCTCTCAGGTGAATTAGAGCTTAATGCAATGAGGCGAGAAGCTTTAAGAAAATAAGCAATTATATATGAAGTGGTAAGAGCANGAAGGATAAAGAATAGGTATGCTCCTATTTTGCAGAATATAAATTGAACTAATTCACTTTATCCATTCACAATAATTTCTTGACAAGGAGAAGGATTTTTTCTTATATATTGAATATCACAATTAAACCCTCATTAGTATCATTAGTTATTTAGTAATTTTTAAAATTACATATTTATTTCAATTGTCTATTAGTGATAGATAAGCAAATTGAACTTCATTGTTGTGATTAAAATATTGCTTTTCTAAAATCTTAGTTCGCAGTTCTAAACCACTCTCTGTGGGATCGATATCTAGGACCCCATTAGAGCCCTATATTACTTGAATGATACGTATATTTGTGTTGATGAGTGTGACTTTACAATTATTGAATATCTATTACGTCCATACTTATCCTATATTTTAAGCATATAAAAAGTCGTCGGTCACTCATTTGTTGGGCTGCTTCCTCAATGGCATGTCTATCTTTTGGGTCACTGCCTCCATGACATACCCAAATACCAATCCACTGCCTCCACGGTATGCCCACCCTTTCAGGTCACTCCTCCACAACATACTCTTCTCTCGGGTCGCTACCTTCATGCTTTCCCAACCTTTGATGTTTCATATATTGCATGTTTGTATGTGTGTTCGGCGAGTGCCTCTCAGGTAAGGTGTGAATCCTTTTTATAAGTATCCTTTTACTTAATGCAAACTCATTTATAGACAGTTCATGCTTATCACTTAGCACCCTACATCTCCAGAAAGGTGTAATTACTCTTAACAGTAGCTTGTTCTTAATGGCATATCTCGTTTGTGTGTGTCATGTTGCTTGTAGCTCCCTTTAATTCATTTGCATGATGTGGTCTTTACACTTTTGGGCGCATATTATGATTATTTTGTACTTCGATTGAACAATCACAATTTAGGCTTCTTGCCTTTTTTTTCATCTTGCCTATTTGCATCGATTGCTTATCCTACTCGTTAGAAGAGTGACACATTTATTGGTCGTGATACTCAAACAAGCATTGCTAGTGAGGTTACCTCAGCATGTAATGTGAGTTTTTGTATTACGAGCAATGAAGAAGATGATTGTGCTAAAGTTCCAACAACTCTAAAGCTCCATACTATTTGGTCTACTATTTTAAATGAATAAAAATGAATATATTCTATTATTATATTATCCACCTACTTTTAAATTATGTAAGTTAGGCATTATGTGATTCCACTTATTTTAAAGTTTCACCCCTTTCTTGTAAGATGCTTTAGATCCCTTGAATTTTTAGAACAGGACCTGTATAGTGACCCCGTTAAAGTCATATAATATTCAAAGACCTTACCCCCATGTACTTAGATGTTGGTTAGCACACTATTTGTTAGATGATGTGCTAGGCTCAGATCTAGATTACTAAGTAGTCATTTTGATTACTGGTTACTGTTCTCTGCTGACTTGGTTAATCTAGCCAGGCATCCATGTTTCATTTGTGCTTTTGATGTGTTTGTGTGCTTGATATGTGATGCACCTAAAATATATAGCATTTATGTACACATTTTTATACCTATTTTTGAGGATATTGTGCTTTAATGGAAGGTATTTGTATGTTTTTTTCTTTCAGGTACAGTCAAATGGATGAAAATGGTAAAAGCAGTGAAAAAAGATCAAATTTAGAGCAAAAATGAAGAAGGTGTGCAAAAGAAGGCGCCCAAGAATGGTGCTTAAGTGTCAGGATATAATAGAAGATTGCACCTAAGCGCCACGTAACTTGCGCTTAAGTGTCAGAGGTAGTTATTTGATGATTCAAAGAATTTGGATGAATTTTTGATGAGGTGTTTGAAGCAACTCTTCGTGAAAATGTGGTTTATGGTTAATAGACACAAAAATAAATTCAAATGGCAATTGAAAGGAGGCAACTCTCAGAAGATTCATTAAATGTGGTAACATTTTGAAGAGACACCAAAGCACCTTTTAGAAAATTATAAAATAAGGAGAGACTCAACTTCTACCCCCCCCCTGAGAGTCTCAATTACGTCAATGTCTCTCTCTCATAGGTTCATTAAGCTACTTTTAAAGAGAATAAAGGGAGGAGTTGTGTGTTAATAGAGAGTATTGTAAGAGAAAGGAAGAGAAGAGATTCAATGGAACTTCAAGAGTTTGGTAGAGAGGAATTTGAGATAATTTTTTATCTTTGTGACTACATTTGGTTATAATTTAAACTTCTTGTGTGTTTACATGAATTCTACTTTTAAACTTAAGTTTAGTTGTGTTTTCTTTATGAATTCTGAGCAGTTTTCTTTATTTTTTTCTTAAAATGATAAGTACTTAAGTGTTGGATGGAAGTTGTGTGAAGTATTAATCTTTAACGTTGGAATAAGTATTGATGATTTTAAACATTGTACTTCATTTACTTCTTGATTTGGTCAATTAAGAAGTTAATATCTATTGTGAGAACATGTAAGATCTGAGATGGTAATGTCTAGTCAACTAATGGTAAAAATCACATGAGATTGTATGGATGAGATTGCAATTATGATTGAGTTCAAATAAATAGTGAAATAAACTTTAAAGGGTGTAGAGTTCCCAATTTGGTTTATAGTTTTAGTTCTTGATAAGAGATGTTAGCCCCTGGGTTGAGGGAGAAAAGGGAACTCTAGAGTGAGAGCTAGTATCTTCCCTGCCTAGCCCGTCTTCAAGATTATTCAAACTTTAAATTAGCCAATGTTCTTTATAGCATCTCTAGTAAGGGTAAAAAATAATATTTCTCCTATTTGGCATAACACAAGTTGAATAATTCCACAACAGAATTCCTTTACTTGTTATTGATTCATGATAAGGAAAAAGATATTTTATTTATATTGTCTTCATCTTACAAATATCTAGTTAAATATAGTTAGTTGTTTACTTTATTTTCAAATATCAAAATTTACCAAAAAGAATCAAACATTCATTCCTATTATATCATCTATAGTTTGAGTAAGAATATTTTGCAAATTAGAATTTGTTATCTAGTTTCTTTTGACTTAAAAGATTGTAATTCTTCCTGTGGGTTTAAAATTCGAGGCTTAAAAAAAAGTCCTATATTACTTGATAATAATACGTATACTTGCGTAGTATCCTAATATTTAATATAATAATTGAACTCTTATTTGCTTTGGAAACAAGTTTTTGGAGTCGTTGCAATGTAAGAAATATAAGAAAAATTTATAATATAACCACATACTTCGTAGTACTGTCATAAAAAATCAGGACCAATATGTATGGTAATGCATTAAGGCATTCTACTGCATGTAATGGTGCATATATATTGCACACACATAGGTACCATAAAAAGGGGAGCATGTAATGATTTACATGCTAATGATAATTGTATTCATATTTTCATGTCCTAAGGAGAAGCCCTCATGCTTCTCCAACTCCAACCTAACTAGCCCAACATATTTTTTTATAGATGAGGTTGTCCAGTGCGTTTAGGGTGTCTGATGACTCCTAACCCAGAAGGGAGCAAGTCCTTTTGTTTTGAGTGTTTCCAGCTTTGTAGTTAAATATCACTTTCTCCTTTTTTTCTTGAAGATTCCTTGCCATTTTGTTAGGTCTAAGTCTCATCTCTTAGAGCTCCACATAATACTCATATGATAGAATTTCATTCTCTTGACCTTAGAGTCACCAAGGTCCTCGTGGATAATGTAATTCATGGATTGTTGACTGAGGATCTCTGGACGTGCTGGGTCAACCACCTTCACGATCAGGTAGACTTAGGGTGGTCCTAGTAGTTTGGGATGGCGGGTTTGTGTTACCTGATCCGTCTAACTCTACCTTTTAAGATGACACTACCATTTCTATTATTAAGCCTCTTTGAACCCTATCAGTCCTTTGACTTTGTTGGAATCATTTTGACAGTCTGATGTCGATGAGCCATAGCCCGTTTAGGATAAGAAAATTTGTCCTCTACCATTATAGCCCAAATGTGCTTTGACATGTTAGGATATCCCAATTAAAATGATTTTGTTTAATTAATGGGTTTGGTGTGCTAATGAGCTGCTACCTATTTGAGATGTGAGAGACTCACTCTCTGCCCGATGGTTTAGGAAGAGCATTGAAACATTGGGATTTTCCAATACAGAATAACCTTCTATTGATGACCTAACTTTCCAGATCCATCATAATATAATGTGAAACCCCTTCTATCGAGAGTTTTCCTGTATATCCCCTAAAATGTAATTAACCAGTGGGATATGTTCCACTTGGAGACTCTTGACCAAAGAACCAAAATGTTTTTTTTTTCTCTTGTTAAGGATGGCTTATATAGGGATTCTCTTTTTAAATGTTGTGTTTCAAGTTATTTTGATCTGATCTTGTTTGAACTTATACTCTTGACTCATCATACGAGGATTACCCATACATAATCCTTCTGTATTTTTTTCTTTTTATTTGTTTTTCTATTTTTTATCGTATTTCCTTTCTATCTGATTCCTCTCCTCTTCGAATCATTCATATGATTAGAGAGGGGGATTTATTCAAACAAGGGAAACATACAACGACACATAAATAGACAAGCTGATGACTCTGAGTGCTAAAAAGAACCAAGAAAAACACTGGTACGGGCACTAGTATTAGTGTTGAACTTTAATTAACCAGATAGCCTTTGTCTACTCCTCTATCCTTTTTCTCTAATATTTTTATTCATTCATTTCTCAATCTTAATTGATCTATAAATTGTTAGTTTGTGTTTGGTACATCACCTTTCTCAATGATAATTTCTTGTAGGTTAACATCCTCTTGTTGTTATTTTCTTAGTGAAACTCTAGTCTCAACCATCATAAGTGTAGGAGTTTCTTCTGAAGCCTGTGAATTTTCATTCTCTTCTCCAAATTTTTTTATGTTAGCTTCTAGCTCATTTACAACTCAATCAATATGATAACTTCTGATATTATTTGAATCAATTGAGAGGTACTTTGTTTAATATGATAACATCTTTCTTGAATGGAGATATAGAGAAAGATGTTAATAGAAAGTTTAATCTTGAATCTTTGAAATTTAATGAATTTAAGATTAAGCTTGTTTGAAAGGGAACTCAATCAATGATCTTAAGATTGTACCATGTCCAGAATGTCAATTGAATAAAATCTTTAGTTTAAATTTTTAAATTTGATTTTTGATTTTTTTTTCAAGAAGTTAAAAATGTTAGAAATCATTTTGATGATGATTTACTAAAGGATAAGAGTAGGCTTGAATGACAAGTCAAAAGGTCCTAACTAGACCAAGATATAGAAACACCCACAAGGAGTTCAGACAAAGAATGTTCCAAAACCTACTCAAGATAAGTTGTGGACCATGGGTTTAAGGTTGTTTTGTGGACCCATTCCTAGACTCAAACCCATTCCATGACTTGATAGAAAGAAAGTTCAACAAGAAAAATATGGATAATCAAAGTTTTAAAGGGAAGGATAAATGTATTATTAATGAAAGTAAGGTTTAAGGCATAGCTAAAGATGGAGAGAGGAATCATCCTAGAGGAGTTGCCAAAAAAATCTTGGTGGAATTTTCTTTTTATTATGGGCCATTATAGATCTCAAAAGATTTCTTTCTAAATGAACTTATATGATATTCAAATAAAAATATATTATCTTTAAAAGAGAAATATTACATCAGAATGGATGTAATCATTCAGATGAGGAGAATCTTTGGAACTTATGGATCTATAGAACCAGGATTCTTCCCTTACCTTATGTGTTTAAGATAAGTTTTATGTTAATTCTAAGGTCAGGTATTCTTGGAGGGGGCTCCCTCATAGTAAAATACATCTCAAGATTTACTTTTGAGGAAAATCTTTATTAATGATATGCCTCATATCATTCCTATTCATTAATAAATGTTTATGGGAAAAAAAAAGTTCTGAAGACTTTGATAAATAGGGTAATATTGGATATAGGTTAACTTCATTTGAGTTTCAAATATTTTGGCCCTTAGGGTTTAGCCCAACAATTTAAGTTGAATTGGTACAAAGTTTGAACCAAAGAATAAGATTTAGAAACAATATGGATTGGATTGGATTTAGATTTGGATTGCATTTGGTTTTGAATTTGAACATGTTTGAATCAAGCTAAGATTGAGGATGATTAAATTGCATTAGATTTGAAGTTGAATTAAGATTGGGTTTCAATCAGATTAGAGTTGAATTTAGTTTTAAAAAAGTCAAGTTAAATTAAATTAGATTGAATTAAGTTTATAATGATTAGGGTGAATTGATTTAAATAATATCTTAGTTTGTGTAGAAAATGATAAATGGTCTTTAGATGCAGCTAAAGTCTCACCTAATTATTTTAAAATAGTAAACTTTAAATGATCTAACCTAAATTTGGGAGTAACACATCTGATCAAGATGTCATGGCTTTCCATCGCTCCGACTACATTGGTAGTCTGAGACAATTAACCACTAAAATAAAAAAGAGTTCTCTGTTATCTCCATAGCAATGACTTACGGTACTCTTTCTTGCTATAAAGGTTTTTGTGAGTATCTTCATCCATAACATGGGCTACTTCATTCTGGAATACTCATAGACTTCACAGGAAATTTAATTTATTTTATAGGTCCTAATCCTTAGTTCTAATCAATGAGGGAACCTGTAAGTAACCTAGGGNTTCTCAATAAGATTTCTTTCTAAATGAGCATATATGATATTCAAATAAAAATATACTATCTTTAAAAAGAGAAATATTTCCTCATAATGGGTCTAGTCATTCAGATGAGGAGAATCTTTGTAACTTATGGATCTACAGAACCCAGATTCTTCCCTTACCTTATGTGTTTAAGATAAGTTTTATTTTAATTCTAAGGTCTGGTATTCTTGGAAGGGGCTCCCTCATAGTAAAATACATCTCAAGATTTACTTTTGAGAAAAATCTTTATTAATGGTATGCGTCATATCATTCCTATTCATTAATAAATGTTTATGAGAAAAAAAGATCTCAAGACTTTGATAAAAAGGGTAATATTGGATATAGGTTAACTTCATTTGAGTTTCAAAGATTTTAACCCTTAGGGTTTAGCCCAACAATTGAAGTTGAATTAGTACAGAGCTTGAACCAAAGAATTAGATATAGAAACAATATGGATTGGATTGGATTTGGATTTGGATTGAATTTGGTTTTGAATTTGAACATGTTTGAATCAAGCTGAGATTGAGGATGATTAAATTGCATTAGATTTGGAGTTGAATTAAGATTGGGTCTCAATCATATTAGAGTTGAATTTAGTTTTAAAAAGGTCAAGTTAAATTAAATTAGATTGAATTAAGTTTATAATGATAAGGGTGAATTGATTAAATAATATCCTAGTTTGAGTAGAAAATGATAAATGGTCTTTAGAAGCAGCTAAAGTCTCACCTAATTATTTTAAAATAGTAAACTTTAAATGATCTAACCTAAATTTGGGAGTAAAACACACTTAATCAAGATGTCATGGCTTTCCATCGCTCCGAGTACATTTGTAGTCTGAGACAATTAACCACTAAAATAAAAAGAGTTCTCTCTTATCTCCATAGCAATGACTTATGGTACTCTTTCTTGCTATAAAGGTGTTTGTGAGTATCTTCATCCATAGCATGGGCTACTTCATTCTAGAAAACTCATAGACTTCACGGGAAATTTAATTTATTTTATAGGTCCTAATCCTTAGTTCTAATCAATGAGGGAACCTGTAAGTAACCTAGGGTTTCTAGATTAGACTAATTTAGCGTATGTGTATGATCCTAAGTTTTTGTATGTGTTTGCTACTCTAGGTATATAATATGAAACTATTTAATCTATGGTTATCAAAATTTAGAGTTGGTCAATTTTTTCAGTATTTCATAATTATTAATTGATTTGTTTTCTTTCAGAAATTGTTACTTGATTGTGACAAATCATGGTTTTCTAGGAGTTTGGTTATTTTTCGTTCTAAGTGGAGTTNATGTATGATCCTAGGTTTTTGTATGTGTTTGCTACTCTAGGTATATAAGATGAAACTATTTAATCTACGGTTATCAAAATTTAGAGTTGGTCAATTTTTTCAATATTTCATAATTATTAATTGATTTGTTTTCTTTTAGAAATTGTTACTTGATTGTGACAAATCATGGTTTTCTAGGAGTTTGGTTATTTTTCGTTCTAAGTGGAGTTCTAGTCAATTTGTTAATCAAATAATATTTTTTCATCATATGGTTCAGTTTTCTCTCCATAGTTTTGTTCTCCCTCCCTAGGATTTCAATTGAGGTCAAAATAGTATATTATGAACAATTAAGGCTAAATTTGTTAATTTAAAATTATCATATTAAAGACTTATATTCTCACTAAAATAAAAATATTTTTTNAGATTTCAATTGAGGTCAAAATAGTATATTATGAACAAATAAGGCTAAATTTGTTAATTTAAAATTATAATATTAAAGGCTTATATTCTCACTAAAAAAAATATTTTTTTTTTCATATAAATTATTTAATTTTTTTAAAAAAAATAATTTTTTCATTCAAAAAAACTGGGAATATAAGTTTATCCTTCTTATGAGTTATTTAAATCAAAATAAACGAAGACATATATACTCAGGAGTTTGAGGCTACAAAATCATATATATCTGTGGAGAAAAATATTCATTCATGTAGTCACTCAATTTGGTGAATATATAAGTCTTGCCTTGACTAAGTAAGTGAAAGGGAGCCCGACAGGCTTATATATATTTGAAATCTCAATAGTTCAAGGGTTTTAAAGAGAACTTAATCTTGATCTCATAAGTATTGAAAAACTTACACCTAATAAAACATTCTTTTGAAATTTAAAGAGATTTTAAAATTGATCTTAATTGATTTTGAAAAGGTTAATTGAAAAGAAACATAATTTTGTAACTTCAGAGAAAGAGAAATCTCTTAAAGAGAATACTCCTAAAGAATAGAAGTTCCTATGACAATTTTTCTCAAAGATAGTCTAAAAATTTTATGAAAATGCTCTCTTTTTAAATTTTAAAAAGAGAATTTTCTTTTTAAAAGAGCTTTCTTTTCAAGCTTTGAAAGGATAAAATATTTTGGAAAAGTATATAAACCTTTAAAAGAGAATGTTAATTTTTGAAGAAGAGGTTTTAAACATTAAAACCTTTCTCCTTGAGCTTTTTCTCAACTTTAAAAGATTTTAAGTTTTGAGTTCTTTTAATTAATATAGAAAATCATTTCTTTAACAGTTTATTAAACTTTAAATGCGTTTAAATCTTAGAGTACTTTTATTTAAAGTAGAAAAATACTTTATTTAATGAGGTTCTTTATATTTGAAAATATTTCTTTTTGAGCACATTAAATTTTTTTACATTAAAAATATTAAAATCTTTTAAAATTTTAAGATATTTGCCAGACTCCTTCTCTTCTCACTTCTCACTTAACACATAAGAGCCTCATTTATTCCCTTATACCTCTCATCCATCAATTGAATCTCATAACTCATTATCCTATCTATTCCCAACAAATTTAAAGCATGAAATAAACAGGCAAGCATTCTCACATGCAAGAAAAGCAAGTAAACACACATCCACATACATATTCATGCAATTTATACAANAATACATGTATAAAAATATATACAAGTATACCAAAAATAGAGAGCACCCCAAAAGTAATTAGTAAGGAAATAAAAGGAGCGAATAAAATCTGGTGCAGAGGCCAGGAAAGAAACCATAACCATATACCAGGCTTCCTCCAGAAGCTTGAACAGAGAAAATTCCAGCAATAGGTGAACCGCAAACCAAAAAAATCCTCAGCAAGGCAGATGTGAAATTCAAAGTGGAGGGGCAGCAGGTAGGTGGTGAGCAGAACATCCATCTTCTGACTATACATATATATATATATATATATATATATANAGCTAAAAAACCAAAACAAATACTTCTAAAGCATACCCCTAGAGGTTCCACCTCCCACATTACAACACAAAAATTCCTTCAAAAAAATACATGTATAAAAATATCTACAAGTATACCCAAAATGGAGAGCACCCCAAAAGTAATTAGTAAGGAAATAAAAGGAGCGAATAAAATCTGGTGCAGAGGCCAGGAAAGAAACCATAACCATATAGCAGGCTTCCTCCAAAAGCTTGAGCAGAGAAAATTCCAGCAATAGGTGAACCGCTAACCAAAAAAATTCTAAACAAGGCAGATGTGAAATTCCAAGTGGAGGGGCAGCAGGTAGGTGGTGAGCAGAACATCCATCTTCTGACTATACATATATAT